>JAHPZR010040666.1:0-7500 GCA_019787425.1 Platygyra sinensis | reverse complement strand
ACGCAAGGAAGGCCAAACAACAAGTCGGCCTTTTTTTTCAGTATTAATCGGCCGATTAGCGACTTAATCTTGCTTCGGAGGTGTATTAAATTTAACCCGCCGATTAGAGTCAGATTAGCGTTAATCGGGCTTTGAGCAACGCAATCTAATGGCAGATTAAATTTTAATCGCGGATTAGCATATTTAATCGGGGATTAGCGCTAATCGAGGTTTTGAACAACCGGGCCCCGGTTATCATTGGGGTGCTTTAAGAATTTAACAAGGTGAGAATACAGTTTTTTTTTTATAATTTTAAAAACGCAAAACTACATGGGCAAAACATATAAAAACCGTTTTTACGAATAAGAATTACAAATAAAAATTTTCGTTGGACTATTTCCTAAATAAAAGCCTAGAGTTTAGATTTCTTATAACAGACGGTAAACTGTTAAAAACCGAAGCTCCTAAAAACGAGAAACTCCGACGGCCAAACTCCAGGTTCATTTTCGTCAGTTCGATAAGGAAAATCTATTCCTTGTGTTGAGACTATGACTAACCCTTGTAAAATAGTTCTTAAAAGTCTAATGAGATTAAAACAAATGTGATTTTTTTTTGTTTAAAGATCTTGATGAGAAGTCATGGCAAAGGATGAGTACACCGCCATCTCCACTGAAGACGATCGTGATGAAGAACGGTTCAATTTGCATAGAGCAAATTAACCTGTGCCTCCCTACGGTTGAGGGCGACTTTGTCGTGATGGAGCGGTCGCTAAGCCAACGATTTCCGTGCCCAAGATAACTCATAACGGATCGACACGAAGCAGAAATGGGCAGCCAGCGTTCGAAAAGGAGCGTTTTTCGAGCGGATAAGATAAACCTTGGAATCCGAGGCGAAGCAACGAGAAAGAAGAATTATAGACAGCTGCCGTGAGGCAATTTTCGCGAGTTCCGAGCATTTTAGTGGAATTTATGGAGCTTCGAGTGCGAACCGTCGGCCGACCAGGTCGCCAGCCTTTCGTTTCTCTTTAATGGAAAGCAAACCTGGAAAAGTTTAAATCGTCAAAATGGCTTCAGAACGACTTTAGAACGACTCAGCTGCCACAAAGACTTCAAAATAACACAAGCACAGCCTAAGGTAAGCCTCTTTTATTTAAATCCTTTACTACAACTGCTACAAGTTGAATTTAGAGCGATTTTCGAACCATTTTCAAACAAACGTAACGCAATACTGTCACGTATGTAAATCACAAACAACGTCTGCGCCGCCTGAGCTTAATCAAGCTCGCCTAATACTTAGTCTTCGGCCTCGGTGGAGTCTGAGATCTGCAGAATTCTTCATACCCTAGGAAAGCCGAATTCAATTCTTTGTTTTCATGTGACGTCATCATTTTCCAAAATTACAAATTAGCAATCCTACTGGCGTTTTAGTGTCATCAGACATAAGACCTTATTGAAACTTGTATGGCAGTCTGAGAAGGATCACGCGTAGGTCAAAAGAGCAGTTATCGCTTACGTTTTGGGTAACAACTGAACAGTTCTTGAACTAGAAGAAGTATTACTTTCAATGTCTCAGATCTCTAGAGTAATAATTTTTCGTTTCAGTGGCAAAACTTAGTGATCGATGTTTCTGTTGGTTTCCGGCCGCCATGTTGGTGCCCCTCGGAAAGGCACCAACATGGCGTTTCCGTACAAAGCTCTGTAAATTTAGGTGAAAGTGTTTACTGAATAACGCGGCAATGAAAAACCGCACAGACCTAAATCTCGGCGATGTTTTTTGTCTATCAATTATCTATCATATACCTGATTCTTGACTTAATTTATTGAATGGTTACGATTTTTATTTTCGATGCAAACCACCAATACTTCCGTTATTATTCATTCAAAATATTTTCCCGTTCTTAAAGGAGTTTTGCCATTTCGCTCTTTGTTTTTCTACTCACCAAAAATAACACAACCTCTTGTTCAGGTTTTCTCCGTCAATGGTTTAATAAACTTCAGCGGGCTGCACTTCTGACGTCATTTTGACGTCATTTGTTCAATATGACAAAACTTTTGACGTCATTGGTTCAATATGACAAAGTTCTTTCCAAATTTGGTAAACAACAGCTGGTTCTGATGGTAAATTATGCGTGTGGTTTTAACCAATCAGGAACGGGGAATTATTTTAAATGACTAATAAAGTAAATTATAGACAGGAAGCCAACGTCAGTAGCAAATTATCAGTTGTATGAGGAATCAAAATGTTTAAACATTGATGTAAATTCCTTCCCAAATGAATATTGCGCTTTGGATATCATGATCTGGTTTAAGGCTAATGGGTTTACAGCTGTGGTGAATTTTCACAAGTAGTTTTTTTTGTGGTCGAGGGTAGTTCTGGTGAGCGAATTAGGGTTGTTCACACATGCGCTGTACTTGATCTTTGGACGTCATTGGTTCAATAAGACAAAACATGTTCTCCGTGTTTCTGTCAAGCTATAGTAACACTCGTGAAAGTTTGGGAGAACTCGCAAAACTGGTGGAAACTTTCACTCGTGTTTCTAGAACTCGATAGAAACACTGTATACGTTTTCTATGATGTAAATTCTTTCATGAATGAATAGACCACTTGCACTAAGAGGTCACGTGACCAATGTCCCCCTTAAACAGTGAGTAGTAATCTTGCTGATACCAAAAATTAAAGGAACACAGAAATTATCTTACACCCGAAATTTGAGAGGAAACGCATTTAAGGGAGATAGTTTATGGTACTTTGAGTTTTCAACAAAGTAGCATGATTTGTATTGGCCGCCATGTTAGCGGGCATACTCTTGCCCTCCAACATGGCGGCCAAAACTACTTTTTGTTTATATCCTGTTAAATGTTTGAAAGTTACGTCCAGGTGTGCTATAAGCGTTACCACATCATCTTTTCAACATTTTCCTTGAAGTTTAAGTTCAAAATTTGTGTCAGAAAACGGTAATTCATAATTTTAAAAATCAAGTTTTGGTCACGTGACCAGCTACGGACTTTCTCATTTTAGACGAAAATTGGCAAGGCTGATTAAACAGCATAGGGATATATTTTCCAATATTTCGGGAGGCACGGCCTTCCTTCTTCAGGGTGTTACAGAGAATGACTCTAGTTTTAAACCTTACAAATTTAAGCAAATGGTACGGGTTTAAAAAACCAAATCACTATTATTTTGTTTTGGAGATGACCCCCTAATAGTGTTTCGAAGGCAAAATCGTGTAACTTTCATTTTCATAGAATTATGTCATGTGACCTCTTAGTGCAAGTGGCCTATTTCGCTTTGAATATCGCAATCTGGTTTAAGTGCCAACGCGGTTACAGAAGGGTCTGGATGACTGAGTTAACTAACAACTGCCAAATGACCAAAAAAGTTACTGACAAAAAAATTAATTTAAATTACAACTGACATTTGTAGTCAGATTTACTGACAATTTACAGAAGCCTTTAGCCATTGTTATTCGTTTGAAATTCATCGAACATAACGTTTTGTTTTTGAAATATTATTTTACTATATTAACGTTTTTAGTTTAATCAGTCATGCAGTTTAAATTGTGTTTGGGCCGAAACCATCACACTGAGTTTTGTATTAACTCTGTCAATGTTAATTACTGATGTGCAATGAAACTCTCATACTATACACGATCCTCAGTTAAAGACCACGTTCTTCTGGCCCCGGGGAGAATGAATTGCCTGGAAAGGTCTGCTGCTATTAAAGCGGCAATCGATGTGTATCGAGTCATCTTTCAGTTTTCCATGTACCCTATCTAAGGATCACACTGGGAACGCCATGCAAACAGGGGCAAAAGTGATACCCTACTTGAGGATCGGGAACCTCAAAACCCAACCCTATCCCACGGCACATACCCATATAGTTTATATAAGGGAGTAACCCCCCCCCAACAATTCCCCCCCCCCCCCCCGCGTTCCGCAGTAAGTAAATTGTTACTGATTCGTCACGGCATGTTGGTAGGTCATGTTCCAGATACGGAAGGAGTTTTGAACTAATTAAGGTCTTTAGTTAATTATTAACCAACATTTTGACAAATGTTAACTAACAACTGACATTTGCACGCTCCCCCCCCTCCATCCAGACCCTCTTGTAGCTGTTTAGTTTGTCGTTTACGGTCCCCCATGTACTGCATGAGCAAAAGTGTACACGATTCTTGGACACCTCTTTAGTTTGTCCTACAGACTTGCAAACATGCTTGCGATTTCCCTTTTACGACCAGTAACCTCTCTAAAACAGTTTCAAGGTTAAATCCTGTTTATAATACTTGTGTCCCCCTAGTTTTAATTGGTTAGTCCTTACTTGTTTTTCTATGGAAGCTCAGTTTGTTCAGGGTTTTATAACCCAGTACTCTTCTTTGAGCGACCTGATCTACAGTTATCATGAAAGCTCGTGTAATTTATCGGAAGGGGAAAAAGAGGGGATTACAACCCACCCCTAGGGCTATATTACACATCCCCAGCAAGGTGCTACTTTATTAACACCTTGCTACATGAACACACCAATCACAGCAACAGAGAGGACTTCGTTTCTCCATAATGCGACATTCACATTCCAGCTTTAAAAACTGACATGCGGCTGCGCCTTGCAATCTCATCAGTCAAGTGTGACTGGCCTTTGTTTTAATGTCCCAGTGCGGGAATAATAATGAGCTTGCCCTCCAGCATGGCGGATTTTGTACTATGTGATCGTTTGTTGCAAAAGGCCTATTAAATTAATTAATTAATTGATTAATTCAATTAAATAATTAATTAATTTTAAAAGCAATTTTAATTTAATAAATGATCTATTAAATTAAAATTGATTTATATTGATACAAAATAAAGTTATTTTACTATTCCTGGCTGGCAAAATAGTGCGGTAAGAACTTGCTGCAAATCAGCTTTTCACTTGCTGGCTGTGAAAAAGCATCCTCTAAACGGACCCTGGCTGGCAACTTCGCACAGGTAATAAGTGCTAGCTGGCTGTGAAGAGCGGATATTATTTTCCCACGGTAGTTAAATATTAACTGTAAACCTCTTATTAGATGTCGACTGAGAGGTAAGCCTCGTTTAACTTTCTAATTTTTTGGACATTTGACGGTTGACGGTTTATCCCATTGAGCCCCTCTTCACAGTGGGCCACACTCCAGAAGGCGCAAAACCTAAGTGAACTCACTGGTGCGTTACATTATAATCTGAGCGCTCATTAATGAATGCATTGACCTCTTACAACAAGAAGAGTTATGTATTCAGTTTTACACGATGGGCAGTCAGTCAAATCATTAGAGCTTCAACATATACTATACTCTCACTAATTCGCCTGTATAAAGTCTTGCTCTCTTTTACCAGCATTACTCAAGGTGAAAGTCACTAAAATGAGATTAAATTCTGGCGGGAATATAATGTATTCCTAATTGTAATGGAATTCAACAAACCCAACGAATACAAAATACATATTAAGTCAGTTGGTCACTACACGCATCGGTAATCAAGTCTAGATCACTACATTGCTATCAGAGAAAAACTCACTTTACCGTCAGCATGCAAATTTCCAGTCTGCAGAACTACGTATAGTTTCTTCTATTATGGTACATTCTGCTTCGATATTTACCTGCTGGTAAGTCGATAATTATGGGTTGTAAAGTAGAAAATCTTGGGTAATAATTATTTGTATCGCTAGACTGAAAGAAGCTCACTACACTCTGACAGCCGGTTGTGACAAGATCGATCTAAGTACAGCTGTCAATTTATCTCTGCGGTGAGGCCTAAAATAATCCGTGAGGAAAACTGAAAGCGGCGGCTTTTCATTAGCCTGCGTAGCTCGGCGGACGCGGTTTAAGCATTTTGAATGCGAGCGCACAAAGCGGCGAAGCGCGGCGAAGCCGTGAGGAACTGCCTGCCTGGATGATCCGTACTTTTTGTTTTGACAACCCGATGACAAGTTTTGAGAATAGTATTAACTCAGGTAATCAAACCGTCGATCGCAATACGAAACATCCGGCCAACTTGGCTAGAAAAAGTTATTTAGACACTATGGAGTCCGATCAAAACAAAACTATCCGAGGCGGGGTTTCTCGATGGCTGCGAAGGAAGAATCGAGAGAAGTGTAAACGATAATTGTAGAGTTTGTTGTTGCCTGCTCAAGATCGTATTCGAAGAATTTAAACATTTCCATGCAAAATCTTTTTCAAGGCCTCTAAGCGTGAAGAATTTCAGAAATCGGAAATTGGTCTAGAAAAAGAAAGATCAGACACATCGTCTGATCGTGTGTGCCATGTCTGTGCACGCAAAATAAGACTTCATAATTTCATCTCCTCGAGCCTGCAGAAGGAGAAACAAGCGATCGACGTTCTTGATGATTCAAGCAGATGGAAACGTCAATTGACAACGACTGTTTAGTCGCCGGATCGGAGTCCTCAGGTCTCCTCAAACAAGAAAAGGACGTAAAACGTCAGACGACATTGGCATTGCTGTGAAGTTCAGCCATATAAATTTTTCAGAAATTGCTCTTTGACAGTGTAATAACAACGCCGGAAAATGGTTCTCGTACTGTGCATGACGACAATTTTTGTCTGGTGAGCGCAAACATTAGTATTTTAGATCAGATTAATATATTTCTTCTTAACTTTTAATTCACTAGTAGTTAGGCGTCCCCCAATAAACTTTACGCATATGTAAGCTAGATCTACCTGACACGTTAATATAGTTATTGACTGATTGATTGATTGATTGATTGAAAGTGAAACACGGGAAAAATCACGCTTTTGCATTTTGCGAAAGCCTGATGCGGAAACGGCCATGACATCTCTCCCTTGAGGGAAATTGCTTTAGGTTGTTTCTTGCTCGTGTTTTTTTTAGCGAATATTTTTCCGACACGATAACGCTTTGGACAACGCTTTCTCAATTAGCTTCAATTATTTTCTGTTTACGTGCCGAAGATCTGCATTACAATCAGTGATATCAGGGCTCTTGGTAACCTCCCACGCAGACGTTCTTCTTGGGCTTCTCAACGAGTGACAAGCCTAAGAACGTCTGCGTGGGAGGCTACAATAGACTCCTCCAGGCTGGTGATGTTCGATCATGTTCCTTGGAGCTGTCCCTTGAGGGATAACCGAAATTTTAATTGACGCGTTAGTCTTTTGATCCAATGGCAATGGCCCGTACGCCAGCGTACTGAACTAACAAAAATGCCGGCGATTGTGCAGGGGGTTTCTCAGCTGTCTCTCTCCCAGGCTCCTCGCGGCTTTGGCGCTCCTTAATCGCGGCTTCCCCGCTTTCCTAGCGCCCTCAAATTACTTAAAAACCGTCAAGCTACACAGATTAGCTTTTCATTTTCATGTGGACGGAAAACATTTTGAAACCGTTGGTTTTCGAAAACACTGACGTTACCCCATGGCCGAGTTTTGCTCAAACACAAATGCAAAATGACTGGTGATTGTAGCATTTTTAAATTCCTAGACTAATAGATAAACGTGACTCGTGAATTTAATTTCAAATCTTTGCTTCCCTAAGAACCTAGTTTACG
>JAHPZR010040663.1:0-12500 GCA_019787425.1 Platygyra sinensis | reverse complement strand
GCTGGTGTATTACATTTATTTGAGAACATAAGGGAAATGTAGACAACACGAGTCACAGGCGAGTGTTTTCTACATTTCTCGAGTGTTCTGAAATGTCCGGAGTGCGTTATCACAGTGTAATATATGGTTTAGGATTCTTCATTTGCTTTATGCATAGTTTTTCTCCTCTATTAACTATGCTTTATGATATAGAGGTATTGTGGCGAAAAGCAATAAAACACGCTTTTTCCATGTTTTATACTCTCGTAGAACATGGGTTTTTGACGAATCAAAGTGCGTGCAGGGTCCGTTCTATGTTATAAAAGTGATTATATGAAAGTTCAGTTAATATATTTGAACTGCGGAGAATGATGGCTTGAAAGCTCAGTTGGTAGAGCACTGCACTGGTATCGCAGAGGTCATGGGTTCAAATCCCATTCAGGCCTAAAATTTTTTTTCAGGCATCTCAATCCTATCTTCATATTATTCTCTGCAGTTCAAATGTTTGAACTTTCATATATTCACTTGTTATTACGAACTCACACAGTGACCAGCTCCCAGTTTGCTTGATAACTCATTTGCTAGAGCACTGCGCTGGTATCGCAGAGGTCACGGGTTCAAATCCCATTCAGGTCTGAATTTTTTTTTCAGGCTTTAATTTCACAAGTGCTTAAATTGTATGCATATCTGCGATGATCAATCACATCTTTCATTCTCTGCAGTTCAAACATATGGACCTTCATATATTCACTTGTATTCCAGTTAATACTGTTAGTGAAATTTATGTTGTTGTTGTTTCTCTTTTTCAAACTTAAGCGCCAAAGGGAAGGAAAAGCAAGCCCATTGAGACACAGCAAAGATGACAGTGATACAATAGACTTAGCACCATCTCATTTTCCACCTCTGCCAACATCTCCTCTACCACTGTTTGTGAGTATATTAGCTTTGATAATTTAATTTGCTGTTGGCCACCAAGACATATCATGGTTGCCGTCTTTGATTGGAAACCATCCCATGTCTGGTATGTGACCCTTACTGCATTGGAGACCCACCCCATGAAATTCACACATTTAACCCCCAATTCAGTTTTTATCCAGCCCGAATGAAGCTGGCTTACTGCTGAAGTGATTGATATTAAGTGTTGAGGCGTTTAGGGCTAGTCTTGTCTCTTATTTATCGCAACATAAGTTAGTTACATTTTTTTTTTTCTGCTCCCTTACTTCTGCAATGATAGTTAAATCCCTTCGGAAATTGCATATACAGATTGATAATATAGTCAGGACCCTGTGCGTGCTCTGACTGGTCAAAAACCCATGTTTTATCAGAGTAAAAAGCATAGAAAAAAGTATGTTTTATTGTATTACGCACGTAAATCGATATCGTAAAGCGGGTTGTGCTTTCTACATTTCCGACGTGTTCTCAAATGGTTGTCGTGTTTTATCACAGTTTAATACACGGCTTAGGCTTCTTTATTTGTTAAGTTGATGTAGATAATTTGGACCTGGCCCTTATTATATTTTTAGCCCATTATTGCAATAGGCCACTTTCGATATTTTTATTATGTTAAATTCAGGTTGATTTGAGGCCCAGAGGACACAAACAAGAGAAGTAAATAATCATGATCGTTTAATTCCTTTGTTTGTGTCCTCTAAGCCTCAATGCCAAGCTGAATTTTAATTTATTGAAAACAGTCCATTGTGATCTGTCCATCGTTACATTTTGGGCCCGTATTACATTTGTGGCCTCAGCATAATAGGATTTGGGGGGTCTAACAATTTGGTGTCACTTGCAACCCGCTCGCACTAATAATTACACTCGGTCTTTTTGAATGATCACTTTCTTTGTCTTCATCGACAACGATCTTGTTTAAGCTGGCCATAATATCTCCAGAACGTTTAGAGGTTTTCTTAACTGCTCTATTTCGTTTCGTTGGGTCAGTGGCTTGCAGCATCTATTTGGGTTAATTTTGTGATACCATCTCTTGTCAGGAACCTTCATTGCCAACTGAAAAAAAGCTGTGTCTGTGGTACCCGTGTCCGACGAGTAAGTATGTCTTTACTTGCCGAAGCTTTGTTAGGGAGGCCGAGACCTAGTGAAGCGTGTTTAACATATTGTCCAGCCTATATTGGACAAAAATATGTATTTTCCTTCTTTGTTTGGTAAAGGGACCATTTTCACTCACGTGTTCACAGTGAGATTGTTAGTCAACAAATAGTTGTAAGAATGCTCCAAAGACCATGAGGGTTATGAATAACAGAGCACAGAGAACCTGTGGATAGCGTTATCCAGTGTTCGAAACAACCAGGTCGTCATAACAGCCATATTCGTTAAACACAAAGCGTACCTATGCTTATCGAGTGTCCCTGTAGCATGGTCACCAGTCCTTCAGTAAAATGTTCAAGTAACCTTAATTTCGGGGCTCCAGCTCGCGAGCGGAACCCCATACCTTAGAAAATTTGGTAACCATCCATTTACAAAAAAATTTGTCACGTAATCACGACACTTGAATTGCGCGTGCGAACCGAGCCCACGCACCTCGAAAAATAAAAGAGAGTAGCACCCATAAAACTTGGGTAAATCTTTGATATTGAACATCCATGCTATGGTCAATTGACAGTTTGTCAAACCATATTTAGTGGAGGGGAAGTTCCCTCTACTAACTACTGCTGCCTAGGTAAGATTGGGTCGCGCCCTCTTGCAGGTTATCACTCTTGGGGGTGGGAGGAGGGGTACACACAAAGGCAATAATTTGGCGTAAATGAACGCCCTGGCGTGTTGTTGACTTTTATTCTGAGATATTTGTTGCACTTTGAAAGTCGCTTTTGTATTTGCTTTTACCTAAGTTTTACAATGTTGGAAAAGTGAGTACGCTTTATTAGACAGTCGCCCTTTTGCTAAGTTTTTTTTTACATATGAAAGCACATGCTAAACAATTAAATGATTGTCTGATCCAGGAAAAACTAAATCCTTTTCTTAGATAACACGGGAGCTACTGATTCATTTGAGCAGCTCAGATTTACAACATTATTTAAAGTTTTTCTTGATTACAGGGGCTAATTTACACCACTTACACGAGTGAACAACTGCATTGTAGAAAAAAAATTATCTTGGTCTTAATTTCAGAGTTACCACTGAAGCTGCTACAAATGAAACCCTGACTGTTCTTGACGTCGAAAATGCAAAAATACCAGAGACAAAGGCGAACGCTGCAGTTACCGTAAGTAGCTTCAGTTAATAAACTGATTGTAAAACATAGGTAAACAGAATGAGTGGTATGTGTTTACAGCTCTGGACTGTGCGCAAGCCCTGGACAAGGTGGTATTTTTTGAGCAGCAAACTTCTCTCCTAGTCCCCCTCTCCACGAGGTATGTTAAACAAACCTCGAGGAGAGGGGGACTAGGAGAGAAGTTTGCTGCTCAAAAAATACCACCTTGTCCAGGGCTTGCGCACAGTCCAGAGCTGTAAACACATACCACTCATTCTGTTTACCTATGTTTTACAATCAGTTTATTAACTGAAGCTACTTACGGTAACTGCAGCGTTCGCCTTTGTCTCTGGTATTTTTGCATTTTCGACGTCAAGAACAGTCAGGGTTTCATTTGTAGCAGCTTCAGTGGTAACTCTGAAATTAAGACCAAGATAATTTTTTTTCTACAATGCAGTTGTTCACTCGTGTAAGTGGTGTAAATTAGCCCCTGTAATCAAGAAAAACTTTAAATAATGTTGTAAATCTGAGCTGCTCAAATGAATCAGTAGCTCCCGTGTTATCTAAGAAAAGGATTTAGTTTTTCCTGGATCAGACAATCATTTAATTGTTTAGCATGTGCTTTCATATGTAAAAAAAAACTTAGCAAAAGGGCGACTGTCTAATAAAGCGTACTCACTTTTCCAACATTGTAAAACTTAGGTAAAAGCAAATACAAAAGCGACTTTCAAAGTGCAACAAATATCTCAGAATAAAAGTCAACAACACGCCAGGGCGTTCATTTACGCCAAATTATTGCCTTTGTGTGTACCCCTCCTCCCACCCCCAAGAGTGATAACCTGCAAGAGGGCGCGACCCAATCTTACCTAGGCAGCAGTAGTTAGTAGAGGGAACTTCCCCTCCACTAAATATGGTTTGACAAACTGTCAATTGACCATAGCATGGATGTTCAATATCAAAGATTTACCCAAGTTTTATGGGTGCTACTCTCTTTTATTTTTCGAGGTGCGTGGGCTCGGTTCGCACGCGCAATTCAAGTGTCGTGATTACGTGACAAATTTTTTTGTAAATGGATGGTTACCAAATTTTCTAAGGTATGGGGTTCCGCTCGCGAGCTGGAGCCCCGAAATTAAGGTTACTTGAACATTTTACTGAAGGACTGGTGACCATGCTACAGGGACACTCGATAAGCATAGGTACGCTTTGTGTTTAACGAATATGGCTGTTATGACGACCTGGTTGTTTCGAACACTGGATAACGCTATCCACAGGTTCTCTGTGCTCTGTTATTCATAACCCTCATGGTCTTTGGAGCATTCTTACAACTATTTGTTGACTAACAATCTCACTGTGAACACGTGAGTGAAAATGGTCCCTTTACCAAACAAAGAAGGAAAATACATATTTTTGTCCAATATAGGCTGGACAATATGTTAAACACGCTTCACTAGGTCTCGGCCTCCCTAACAAAGCTTCGGCAAGTAAAGACATACTTACTCGTCGGACACGGGTACCACAGACACAGCTTTTTTTCAGTTGGCAATGAAGGTTCCTGACAAGAGATGGTATCACAAAATTAACCCAAATAGATGCTGCAAGCCACTGACCCAACGAAACGAAATAGAGCAGTTAAGAAAACCTCTAAACGTTCTGGAGATATTATGGCCAGCTTAAACAAGATCGTTGTCGATGAAGACAAAGAAAGTGATCATTCAAAAAGACCGAGTGTAATTATTAGTGCGAGCGGGTTGCAAGTGACACCAAATTGTTAGACCCCCCAAATCCTATTATGCTGAGGCCACAAATGTAATACGGGCCCAAAATGTAACGATGGACAGATCACAATGGACTGTTTTCAATAAATTAAAATTCAGCTTGGCATTGAGGCTTAGAGGACACAAACAAAGGAATTAAACGATCATGATTATTTACTTCTCTTGTTTGTGTCCTCTGGGCCTCAAATCAACCTGAATTTAACATAATAAAAATATCGAAAGTGGCCTATTGCAATAATGGGCTAAAAATATAATAAGGGCCAGGTCCAAATTATCTACATCAACTTAACAAATAAAGAAGCCTAAGCCGTGTATTAAACTGTGATAAAACACGACAACCATTTGAGAACACGTCGGAAATGTAGAAAGCACAACCCGCTTTACGATATCGATTTACGTGCGTAATACAATAAAACATACTTTTTTCTATGCTTTTTACTCTGATAAAACATGGGTTTTTGACCAGTCAGAGCACGCACAGGGTCCTGACTATATTATCAATCTGTATATGCAATTTCCGAAGGGATTTAACTATCATTGCAGAAGTAAGGGAGCAGAAAAAAAAAAATGTAACTAACTTATGTTGCGATAAATAAGAGACAAGACTAGCCCTAAACGCCTCAACACTTAATATCAATCACTTCAGCAGTAAGCCAGCTTCATTCGGGCTGGATAAAAACTGAATTGGGGGTTAAATGTGTGAATTTCATGGGGTGGGTCTCCAATGCAGTAAGGGTCACATACCAGACATGGGATGGTTTCCAATCAAAGACGGCAACCATGATATGTCTTGGTGGCCAACAGCAAATTAAATTATCAAAGCTAATATACTCACAAACAGTGGTAGAGGAGATGTTGGCAGAGGTGGAAAATGAGATGGTGCTAAGTCTATTGTATCACTGTCATCTTTGCTGTGTCTCAATGGGCTTGCTTTTCCTTCCCTTTGGCGCTTAAGTTTGAAAAAGAGAAACAACAACAACATAAATTTCACTAACAGTATTAACTGGAATACAAGTGAATATATGAAGGTCCATATGTTTGAACTGCAGAGAATGAAAGATGTGATTGATCATCGCAGATATGCATACAATTTAAGCACTTGTGAAATTAAAGCCTGAAAAAAAAAATTCAGACCTGAATGGGATTTGAACCCGTGACCTCTGCGATACCAGCGCAGTGCTCTAGCAAATGAGTTATCAAGCAAACTGGGAGCTGGTCACTGTGTGAGTTCGTAATAACAAGTGAATATATGAAAGTTCAAACATTTGAACTGCAGAGAATAATATGAAGATAGGATTGAGATGCCTGAAAAAAAATTTTAGGCCTGAATGGGATTTGAACCCATGACCTCTGCGATACCAGTGCAGTGCTCTACCAACTGAGCTTTCAAGCCATCATTCTCCGCAGTTCAAATATATTAACTGAACTTTCATATAATCACTTTTATAACATAGAACGGACCCTGCACGCACTTTGATTCGTCAAAAACCCATGTTCTACGAGAGTATAAAACATGGAAAAAGCGTGTTTTATTGCTTTTCGCCACAATACCTCTATATCATAAAGCATAGTTAATAGAGGAGAAAAACTATGCATAAAGCAAATGAAGAATCCTAAACCATATATTACACTGTGATAACGCACTCCGGACATTTCAGAACACTCGAGAAATGTAGAAAACACTCGCCTGTGACTCGTGTTGTCTACATTTCCCTTATGTTCTCAAATAAATGTAATACACCAGCTTAGGCTTCTTTATTTGTTAAGTATTCTTCACCTTTTACAGGTGTATTATGAACTGACACAGTGGCCAGCACCCAGTTGGATTGATAGCTCAGTTGATAGAGCACAGCACCGGTATCAGAGAGGTTGATGGATTAGAATCCTCTTCAAGTCTCAATTTTTTTTCAGGCTTTAATTTCACAGCAGCTTAATTTGTGTGCATAACTGCGATGATCAATCATGTATTCATGAGTAATAACTGGAATCACTTCATAGACAAACACTAACATACCAAATGTTTACTGACATCTTCACTGCTGCCTCTTCTTCTTCTATTTCGTCCAGTACGCCTGAAAAAGTAATTTGAAAAAGATTACAACACAAAAAGGCAGAAGATGGAGAATAGACCAATTTCGATATATTTAAATTCAGCCTAAAGGTGGATTTCCACTGTCGCGTTTTTGTCTACGCACCTTAACGTACGTAAAAATTGAAAACGTACGTAAAATAGTAGAATTTTACGCGCGTAAACTCTTGCGTTGACTTTACGTTGTCCAATTTCCAGCGTTGCGTTTTTAAATCAGAATTTACGCACGTTGTACGTGCGTAGTGGTTCGCAAGCCTCTACGTAAAAGTTGAACAGGTTTCAACTTTTTCGCGGCCGCTTGCGTTTACGTAAGAATTTAACCAATTATAATCCTTGGATCTCGTCACATGACATCTCTTGCCACGTGAGCGCCATGTTGAGCTCGATCGTCCATCTTGTCAACAAATTCATGGAACATGGGGAAGTATTCTGATGTAGAGGCTTTGTTAATAGAAGAAGAAGGTTATCAAATCGTTCAGGAGTCATTCTAAAATACTTGTAAGATGACTCGTGGTCATTTTCGTGCATTTCTTTCACTAGCGTGTGGTATTCTCCAAGTAGAAAACAGCTTCGAAATATATCTCTTATCCAATACTTTTTTCTGTATCTTTGCTTTCTCTTTAGCCTCTGGCGAAGGTAAAAAAGAGGGAGCAAACGCTTGTTCACTGCTGCCGCCATTTTTTTCTTGCCGCTCAAATCAAATTCCCGCTCTTTTTGTTTTCAACCCAGGGCCCAAAGCGTTTGTAGGGCGAAAACGCACGTAAACGTACGTAAAAAAGGCAGCGCAGCAAAATGATTTTACGCAACAGTGGAAACTGTTTACGTGCGTGTTTTTTACGCACGTAAAAAGCACGTAAAATTTTACGCGACAGTGGAAATCCACCTTAACACAATAGACAAGGCCAGGGGAATAAACTCCAAACCCTGTAGAACATGCGAGTACCGCCAAATATATTTTTGAAAGCTTATGTAAATAAAGGTAACTTTCTGCACAGTCAAGCTTATTGACGTGATTTTCGTCCTCTGTTTATCAGGATGACTTCATGTAAAGAAGTTCGCAATCGACTCTTGATAAGCCACGGTGAAGGTGTGTTAAACGATCACGAACTCCTACTTTTGTGCGATTTAAAACGGTCTAATATTCTCGACCTACGTTCTGATTCTTTTCCTGAATTTAACTTCCATGATTTGGAGACGACGAGAGCCTGCCCGAATTTCCCTTCCACAAACGCGACTCGCCCCTTCTCGCAGAATTGTACAATGGAGTAAATGAACTAATAAACAGCAGATGTTTAATCAGACTGGCGCGACAAATCAGTGTGGCGACTGATAAATATCTAAGTAAACCACTGATCTTACGACTGAAAATGAAACCAACTACACAAGTTTTAAATGGTGTACACCCTTTTAAATCTGCTAGAACCTCACCATAATAAACCGTTTGACATTCTAGTGCTTCTTGAAAGGAAAAATTTCGATTGAAATGCATGTAACTATGGTTTCCGACGGTGCGGCTTTCTGTTTGTGAATTTATGTCACAACGACGTTCTCTCCCCAATCTCACAGGTGTCGGCGTCCCCGTCGCTGTTCGAGTTCCCGCTGCTTAAAGTCCCTAATGTTCCCTTTACCTGCTTGGAACTTGGGAAAAAAAAAACCGATAAATTCTTTGGCTAGTTTTATTCCTCTTTTTTTTGTCTTTGTTTTGTTTTATTTTTTCTTTCATGTTCTGTCATTGTTTCTGTTTGTTGTTTTTTCTTCGTAGCGAGCAGTAGCCGTTTCCAGCAAGTTGTTCGTTCTAATCGCCAGCCACGGCTGACAGTGAAGCTGATTTCACACCAAAAAAGAGAAATATATGAGTAAGTCCCATTATTTTATATGTGTTTGTCTTGTTGTTAACCTAACATTTCATGTGATTGAGATTTAGATCCGCACATTTTCTTTTAATAAAATAACGAACTTTCCGCGAATCTTATTTAAAGTTAGCAATGAACAATTCATAAAGCTTTTTTTTTCTTGACTTTGTTGACGTTCAAAAAGCTGAATGATTAGCTTTAAAACCTCTTTAACGTTTGACTGTTTTAAATATAACTAGTAAGATTGTAATCCTTCAGATACAAAATTTAACCAATCATGGCTTAGCTTACGTGTCGTTTGTCGAGCGTGGTGATTGTCACGTTGGTTAGCTTCTGAATCATTGAATTGGTTGCACAATTAACAATTGTTTACAGTAGTTGTCTTTGTTTTATAACATCTCTTTATGTTTCACTTAAAGTTTTACACAAGAACGAGAATTCAAGTTTTCATCTCAGTGCTCTAATTTTCATTTTATTCCCCTCTTTTTCCTGTCTTTGAGCAGTGACAATAGTTCATAAGTTCTTATTTTGTATCTCTTTGTAGCATGTTACCGGACACTTTGTTAACATGTCACATGTACGCTCAATTTATTTCTTTGTACCATCAACTGCTGACCGAGGTTATAATGAACGAAGGGCGCGACTCACAAGCTGCAGGTAATTATTGACTGCATGGTGCATGCGCAATAACGAAACCTCTTGCTCGTGTTTCTGCCTTCTTTCATATTCTTACCATGAGGGAAACATTAGTCTTAATCTCTAATTGCGACATTGAAGAGGTCTTAAATTTTCGAAAATTTAAGGTGGCTCTGAACCCCATTTACAGAATTTTTTTTAAACTTTGCCAAAAGTTGCATCTCATCCTGCTTATCAAAATTCTGTGATAAGAAAAAATTTCACCATGCCGTTTCTGAAATATAAGCGCTTAAAGCTGAAATTAAGGGTGATTTTAGCAGACCAAAGTGTTGCTATGGTAACCTATTGTGTCACGAAAATAATGCCAACGTGTTCACCAGTGGCTGGGCAGTTTTTTGATACCATGATTGTAGCATCAATTGACAAATCAAGTGTTATAATGGCACATCAAAATCTAAGTCTTGGAATATCCTGGAAACTGTTTTGAGCCACCTTGAAAGAAACATCACTGAAGCAAGTTTAAAGAGAGCATTGCTTTAATTTCAACGCTCATCCTGAAATTGACTGTGTTTCGTGTTTCAGGTTTTATTATGGATCCTGTGATATCTACATTTCCCAGAATTCTTTATACCAGTGACGTCATGGATGCTCTCAAGGTGATTCTACTAGTATACTAAAGCGGCCTTCACACGGCAAACTAAAGTTGGCAAACTCGTGTTGATGTGTGTGAACGGCACAAAAACAATCGGCAAACAAGTTGGCAAACTGTTGGCGACAAATAGAACTTGCCTCTATTCTCGCCAACTTTTTCGCCAACTTTTTCGTATTGGTAAACTCCTATCTGACGTGTGAACGGTTGGCCAACATGTGTTGGTAATATTCAACCAATCATAACGAGCTCCATTCACGTGATTTATTTGCGTGACACTTCACAAAATGGGGGACGCGAGTCAACACTTTTTAAATTTAATATCAAAGCGGTTCACAATTGTCCGGCTGTTCGGGACGTTTCATCTATAGCCTACAGAGATACTGAAAACAAGCAAAACAAAACGGAGGCCTAGGAGCGCGCGGACAAACTTGGTTTCGTCCAAACCTTTCTGATTCTCCACCGCTTTCTGGTTCTTCTCTTTGATTTACTCTTATACGTGATTGAAACTGCACTAAAAAGCGGCCATGTTGGAAATTGCCGTGTTTGTTATTTGCCACGAGTTTGACGTGTGAAGGAACGAGTTTGCCAACTTTTTGAAGTTTTCCAACACGAGTTTGCCAAGTTAAGTTTGCCGTGTGAAGGCCGCTTAATGCAAATGCTGTAATCTGATTGGCTGAGCCATTGCACACTATCAGCCGTTAGTGTGTAGTGGCTTGGTGTAGTCGACAAAAGTCCAACGCTTCCTCGTTTCTCCAAAGTTTTGGAATAACATTAAGAAACAAAATGAATAAAAAAAAAACCCGAGAAGACTAAAAGGAAGGCATTTACGGTTTCTTGAATTAAAAAGCTCGAGATTTTTGAAAGAAACTGATAAGAGTGCGTACACAACTGAAAATGTCAAAGTGACAATTCAGTCCGCTCAAATTCTCTAAAGCGTGAAGCTAATTTTCAAACCAGAAATAATTGAAATCGTTTTTTGAAGGAAATCTTAGTAGGAATTCTGCTAAAACAATAAGATCATTCGCTCTCGATTTCTATGAGGCGATAGTTGATTCGGCCTTCGGCCTCATCAACTATGACCTCATAGAAGTCTCGAGCCCATAATCTAATTGTTAAAAAGAAAGCAAACAGTTTGGAGAAAAAGTACAAGATTACTAGCAGACAGTTTTAGCTCATAAAATGTGATCTTTTCACGGAAACAAATTGTTGTTATGGATAAACTTTTAGGCGTTACTTCTTCCTTTGCTACGCCGCTTTTCTTATTGTTGGTTTTTGTTTTCATGCTATTGTTAGATACTGTCTTAACCAGACCCTTTCTCCTGAGCATTTGTGAGGGCAAAATGGCACAACTTGGAAGGCTTTCTAATATTAGGTCCATTTATACGAAAAAAAGTAAGCCGCGGATTGCACAAACCGCGGCTTACATAAGACGCGAATTGGACCATTTATACGAGCGCGGCTTATATAAGATGCAAAGTGCTGGTATACAGCTGTTTCGATAAAATTGTCCCGCAAAAATGTAAAAGCGTACGCGACAATGTGGATTGACATTATGGGTAGTACTATTTTTTTTTTTTTTTTTTTTGCTTGATTGAGGTTCAAAGTGATTCAGCAACAAGGAACGAGAAAGAACGAATACGCTTTTTTGTACTGTTCCCTTCCATCACGCTGAAACACCTCAAGGTTTAATCAAACAACTGTAAAAACTAGCATTACCCATAATAACTTTCGACATTTTCGCGTAAGCTTTTCTCCGTTTGTAAGACAACCTTTCTCGAAACAGCTGTAAATGGTTCACGGCTTATTCGTGGCCTATGCCTCGTTTTTGTGTTGGTTGTCATAAACCATTACTCTACTTTTAATTTTAACAGCGCTGCTGAGACGAGAAGAACAAACGAGAGTTAAAGCGATCTCAACGAGTAAGTAAAGCCGCAAAAATGCAGTATTTTTGTCTCCCTTTTGTGATCAAGTCCCCTATTTTAGAATTCGTGGCTTATTTAGCCTCTCTCTGTCACGCTTCAACCCGACGCGTGACTGAGTACCACGAGGAAATTCTTCTTGAGTGAAGGAAATGGATCCTTACAAATCAATATCGCTAAGAGTTGTAATCAATTCATTTTCTGATTTATTTAATTTCTTGTGTTAGACACTACTGTTAACCTTCTGTTAAATAGTATTTCACCCTGAACGTTCTCTTTCATGACACCCGTACAGATATTTTTGCTTTTCTTCATTAATATTGTTCTCATCCAACTGCTGGTTTGTTGTTTTGTTTAGAGGGACGGAGCGCACATGCGGAGATTCTTTAGGG
>JAHPZR010040658.1:0-29648 GCA_019787425.1 Platygyra sinensis | reverse complement strand
TGCATCGACTGGCTCATAAATTTGCCACGTTTTTAAGGAGCACGACCTGATCACGAGCTTATTATTCCCTTCAACTAAGGGGGACCCCCTGCAAAAATGGCCATTTGACACTAATTTATGCATATTTATTTAGTAACCTTTGGTATAGTTTTTATACAACAATAAAAGCCTTGTGAAAATGAAATTCACTGGATCATTCTGTACAACTATCAGTCGAAAAACACAAATATTCATTTCAACTACGCAATTATATTTGATCTCTCTAAGTGGCTTCATCTTAGGTTAGGGGCATATTTTGTAGTGTTGTGAATAGTGCCTTTAATTGTTGGCAAATATCCGCTGTAATGGACCAGTCCGGACACGCGTTATTCTAACATGGATATTAAGAGCAACCAATAGAAATCCTCAAAACCGCAATTACATAATTGGGAACTTCAATAGTTTTTTCTGTGCTGAAGAATTGTTTGCAAAAAGAAATTCACGATTTCTGGTCATTTCATGAACATCGACTAAAAAAAACAAAAGATATTTCTGTCCTAACCTACTTCGGAACGAACAAGAAATATCTAGTCAAGCATTTTCCTATCCGATAACAAGTAAAATTTCGGCGAAAAGAAGCACTTAAGACACTTCTTTCAAATAATTTCGCAGCCATATTCGGTGCAAATCGATAAGAATAGTGCGGCAGAAGATTAGGCACACATGTTCCGTCAACTTAAGCTTTGAGGTGTAAAATAGAATGGAAACAAGAAATAACTACTTCATACAGGTCATATACACGCGAATTTGCTCTCTCATTCATTCCTGGATTTTTATGCACTTTCAAAATGCTCTGTTTTGTGTCATTTTTCCGTTAACTTTCGTCACCAGGGATATCAACAGGTTATCGAAAACGCTTCTCAAAAGGCCGTTTTAAATACAGGGAGAACGAACGCTGCTGCTATAACTTTTAGACCTCTTTTTGAAAGCGCACCACATAACATGCCACCGTCTTAAACTACATGCATATATTATGCGGTGTTATGCAACGCCTGGTAATCGATTCTACCGCAACATTTCGAACAAATGTGCTGTAGAAAAAAACATTCAGGAGATTTCTCTAAGTGTGTTTATTGTCATCTACTTTTTCATTGTCATTACTTTACTTATTTGGTACTAGTCTTCGTTTTTAAATTTAATTGTAGTTTATGCAACCGCCGTTACTTCTGAAGATCTATGTTGGAGCATACGAAACATCAAGTTCATAAATGAAAGTTCTTACAACATGTGTTGTCTCCGGTTATGTTTATTACTGCAGTTTGTTTGTTATTTTTACCCAAGTCGAAATGGTCGAAGAATAAGAGAGACTACGTAGTCATACTCCCCCCCCCCCCCCTCTGGGGGAATACTAGGCTTATTTCCTGTAGGTGATGGCTTCCTAACTTCTCATTACTCAGATGCCCGATATAAATTTTTTTGGGACCACTTTGCGACCGAGCTTTGTAACCGTACACAAATGTGACAGTCGTGACCTGGCTTCCATTTCACTGAAAATGGCGGCGGGTTCGATTCTGAACGGCGCGGTGAAATATGTTTATCCAGATCGACATTTTGTAGGGGGAAAGCGAACGAATAAGCTTCACAGTGGAGAATAAGCGAAAAAAACTTGCGTACCGAAGCAACAGATGTTACAGTTGTTCCAGAAACTTGAAGGAATGTGGCCAACGAAAAGTGGTCCCAAAACATGTTGACAAATCAGCGAGCGATATTTTGGGACCACTTTGCAGTCACTGATTTAAATATAGACAAGGCAAGAATTATCGCGTTAGAGCAGAGTATTTATTTCAACAAACTTTCCAATACAATTAAACCTGCCAGCAATCTGTACTCTGTGCATGTTATTAGCTTTTTAAATGTATTTAATAATTAAAACAATAAATGCCGTCGAATCTAGGTCCGTAATGCGTCCATACAACAAAGCTTATAAACTGTGTCGAATGCAACTGTACTTGTACCACATTGGTGTACTTAGGGTTTGCAGCAACATTAGTGGGCTGGTAGAGCAAGTTTACACAATGATCTCAATCCTGGTCATGTCAGTGTTTGTTATTGTACCAGTTTCTTATTGTCAAGGCATAGAAAGTCATTTTAGTGGTTAACAAAATGAACTGTAACTGTGAGAGATTTTGAGAAATCATTCTTGGCTAACGTTTTGCTGTTTCCCTAGTGTGCTATCCTTCCCCCTTCCCACCCCCCACCCCCCACTCAACACCTGCATTGCACCTTGATCACTTTTAAACAATTTTTAAAACTAACCTACATGCAACTGATCTCTACCCCATCCCCAAAGACCCTGTACCAGCTGGTACTGGTGAAAATAGCTGTAGAAACTTCTAAACTGTCATAGAAATCAGAAAGAATATGAGATTTTTCGAGCATTTACAGTTTGGTTACTTTGACAGTACCTAACGGGCGTGCCCAGCATTGGGAAGGTTCTGTTTCACATTTCTGGCCTGACTTCGCTGGCGTTTTGTGTTTGATGCAGTCTTCCGTAATTTCAGACGGTGTTTTCCATTAGTTTCTTTCCCCTTTACTCCATCGAAAGATGGCTTTGGACCACTTGTTTGCGCTGTTGATGTTTTCAACTTCGATTTTTTTCTTGATATTGAGGTGGGTTGCACTCTGATTTTTGCCTTGCTATTGTGAAGAATAGGCAATGTAAGTCCTTTGTGATCTTTACCAAGGTATGCAAATGCTGTTGCAAGTACAGCAACAGGTGCCTGACCTCTTGCTTTTGATATTATCTTTCTATAAATTTCTAAGTATTTCATATAGCATGCCCTATAATTGTTATCAGTTGTTTTGAGCTTTAGTTCGATGTCATCTTGTACTTGCTTGTGAAGTCTTGTATGTCCTGTAATTGAATGTCTACTTCTTCATCAGATGACTGACTGCTGGAAGTATTATCCTGGGTTGGAGGGAGAGCAGAATCTATATCCATGGGGACGCAATAGTCATTGGTGTCCATGTCAATGTTTATAGCATGTTCGTTTTGATGGAGGTGAACAAATTTTTGTAAGTGGAGTTCTTTATGATCTCCAATTGCAAGCTTTGCAAGACAGATCCTTTCCTCCGATCTCTCAGGAATAACGTTGATCCCTGCAATGCCATATTTGAGTGCCACTGCAGCTTGATGTGCACACGGGTTGCCATTGCTTCCTAAAGGACAGGTACACATTCCAGTTCTGCAGTCCACCTCATACTCTGAATTAGTTCTGCTAGGTACAAGGAATTATAAAGAGTCAGACGTGCTTTGTTGGACAGCACTGAGTTGGATTGTTGAGCCTGTTGCACCAAAACACCTCGATGCAAGATGGAGATTTTGAGTTTTGCCAAAGGCAAGGGCCAGTAATTTCTTTGAAAGTACATTTCAAGGTCTTCTGTAATGAAATTGAAGAGTTCAATCAAATTGTAAGCCCTCATTCAGTGTAGAATCACACTCTTGAATGTGTTGATCATTGATCGACTCAGTGTAATTATCAGTGTTATTGCCTCTGGTAACTAGGTTCTTTCTATGACAGAGAGCCCACTCTTGCTGTCGCGTTAAGGATCTCTTAAGGTATTCCTGATAATTGGGGTAATTTACAGTAATCTTATCTGTTAATGCACCTTCTGCTGCTGATAGAAATTCTTTCTCAGAAGTTGAGAAAACAAGTTTTTGAAAATGTCCCATCAAGTGTTGGCAATCCTCTTTGTTAACGTTGTTGTTGCAGTTTAAAAGCCAAAGCCAGACAGCCTGCAGGAAATGAAATGTACAGAGTAGTAGTAAGGCATCTTTCCAGATGTCTGAAAGAGCTCCAATTTGTCCAGAGTCGTCATCAGTCATAAAAATCTGTGGCCCTGCTTTTGGCCCTCTACCACCAAAGGCATGTGGTGGCAGAACATTTTGTAGTCGCTCTAGACACTGTTTGGTTTTTTTGTGATTGTCCAGGTGTGATCCATACAACTAGGGGCAAAGCACCAGCTGGGTGATGGGTACACACGAAGTAGACTGAATTGTTGAATCTGTCATTTATTTTAGGCTTCCTGAAGGATCCAGGAAGGCAATTTCTCCCGCTTGTCTCAGTTGATGTACTCTGCTCATGAGGGGTGTGCATATTGCAACAATCAAAGGCTGTTCCGAGTTGTCAGATTGCTCAAAATTCTGCATAAAAAAATTTTCCTCCTTTGGTACCATTTTTATTATTGTAATTTTCTATGGTTGTCGTAAGAGTTTTAGACATACTCTGCCCATTGGGGGCCCCCTTTTTGTGTAGTTGTATACATGTAATTCACATCAGTGAGTGAAGGACAGTACTTTTTATCTGCTAATAGCATTACAGAAATATAATCTTGCATAAGTTTTGTTTCATGGTGGTGGAATGCCTCTTATGCAGACATACCACTCTCAAAATAATTTTCAAATGCAGCTTTGGTTGATGGCAGGATAGGGCAGAAACTCTGAAGGTGGAAGCTGTTAACACTGTGGTTGTGATTCCACCACAATTCTACTTCACACATTTCTTTGCTTGTTCGTTTGGTGAAAATTTTAATGGACATCTTGCTCTCAAAATCAGTTTTCTTGTTCCTGTTTTTTGATAAGAGGTCAAGTTTTGGAGGTCAATTCAGTGTTCATCGGGTGAGGTTGCTTTTGCAACTGTTTTTTCTCTTGTGCTTTCCTTTTGGCAGCTTCTTGCTTTTTTTGTTAATTTTTTTTCGCTTGCACTGACATATATACCATCATGCGAATGAAACTCGCTTTCCACTTCTCGTGCAGCCACCACTTTCTGTGTTATATTTAACAATTATTCCATGAGCGCGCGTTGGATATGAGATGATAGATAGCCAACGAGGCGCGTAGCGCCGAGTTGGCTATAATCATCTCATATCCAACAAGCGCGAGTGGAATAATTGTTTTATTAAAAACGCCCCCAAACTAGAAAACTAGACTACAACAAAAATAAAAAGGCCCAAAAAATCACGCATACGCTTGCCATTTTTGTAGGTCATGGTATAATGGCTCATATACCATGATGGCTAAGCCAATGAAAACTCTCGAATTGCATTATCCAATGATCCAGTTTTTAATAATTTATATTAGATGATATGGAAAGTTTGGACAGCCAGTTGTCTACTTCTTCCTTGCAAGTTATATTTTTTTTATGCAGAATCGTGCTTAGAAGCTATCTTGCATCTGTTCAGGCAGGTCTTCAAATTCAATGCATTTATATTCATACTCTGGAGGCAAAATGGCGGCAACATTAGTGGGTAAATCTGTAGGATCTATTTTCCTCTTTTTGGGTGGCACACCATCAGCATAACAGTGATCATCATGTAATATGCTACTGTGAATGGCAGCATGAGTAGATGGAGTCACATTTGCACTTGGTATGTTAGCCTGGTTAGTAGTTGAAGCCAAACAGTTTGTTTTAGTGCCAGCAGTGGCTTGGTTGCTTGACTTGTTACTAGTGTGAGTTTTCCCTGATTCAGATGTTTCAGGGCCAGTAGTACCTTTGTTGTTTGACTTGTTATTAGGGTGGGTTTTCCCTGACTCAGATGTTTAAGGACCATTAGTAGCTTGCTTGTCTGACTTGTTAGTGGTAAGGGTTTTCTCTGAGTCGCATGTTTGAGGGCCAGCAGCAGCTTGGTTGTTTGACTTGTTAGTAGAATGGGCTTTTTCTGAGTCATATGTTTGAGGGCCAGTACTAACTTTGTTGTTTGCCTTGTTAGTAGTGTGGGTTTTCCCTGAGTAACATGTTTGAGGGCCAGCAGTAGCTTTGTTGTTTGACTTGTTAGTGGTGAGGGTTTTCCCTGACTCAGATGTTTGAGAACCATTAATAGCTTTGTTGTTTGACTTGTTAGTGGTTTGGGTTTTCTCTGTGTCAGATGTTTGGGGGCCATTACTAGCTTGCTTGTTTGACTTGTTAGTAGTGTGGGCTTTCTCTGAGTCACATGTTTGAGGGCCAGTAGTAGCTTTGTTGTTTGACTTGTTCGAAGTTGGCCCTTGCCTTGACTCCGATGTTATAAGGCCAGAAGGGGCTTGGTCATTCAATTTGTAAAGAGGCAGGATTTTTCTTTGTCCAGAAGTGTTCTTGCCAGATGTAGCAGGGATGCTTGGGGTTCTAAGTTGGCTTTGGTCTGTGGCTGCATTTATTGATTGTAATCTTCTGGCTTTGCCTGGGGCTGACTTGACTGTTGAAGCTTTGCCTGATGCCCGTGCACCAATTTGGTTTTTATGTGCAGCTGTTGACTTAACTGTCTTCTTTTGCGCACTTGTTACTGATCATGAAATCGAATCAGCTTTTGTAGTTTTCGCATCTGGCTTTTCTGATGGTGAATACTTACAGGGTCCTGCTGCAGCACCTCTTTTGTGGATTTCTTTCTTGTTTTGTGTAGGGGCTTTTATGTCCAGGGACAATGAATTCCTTACTCTGTCAAGAATGAGGGAGTAGCGTAACGTAACCATTTGATCTTGAGTGAAATCAAGGGGCGATCCCAGGGAAATATGCTGTGCCCACTTGGCTACAAACACCCCACAGTCAACACTGTTGAGCTGCTGTGCAATGTCAGAGGATGGAATAACAAAATATTCCCAGTTTTGCATACTCCAGTTCCTCCTTGTGGTACTGTAACCCAAAGCACGACAAAATTCCTGAAAGAACTCAGCAGCACACTGCTGTTCTCCTTCTTAAAACCTGGTATTAATGCTGGGAAGCATGCCCATGAGAGAGGCAGGATGAACTAATCCGGGAGCAGTCATGCAGGCACTGATGAAGGATTTGGTACTGCATACAATGCAGGGCTTTCCTGTGGAATGTCAATTCTTTATAAGCTACTGTAGTTGTGTTGTCAGTTACATCATTGTACCTTTTTTACATTGCTTTGAGTATCTAGATGCACTGGTTGGAAGAGTTTGAAGATGTTGTGAATAAAGTGAAAAATCCTGACTTCAGGAGCAAAAAAAGGAAATTCTGGTTGGAATACAAGGTCACTGGAATGTTTGCCAACTGTCTTTCTTGGTCACCCTTTTACTCAATTGCCTTATGTCTGCAAGGGTAAGGGAGGGAGGGAGGGAGGGAGGAAAAAAAAACACAACGCTGAATTTTATTAAATATTTAACAATTATTCGCCGAAGGCGAAGTGAATCACGGCGAATATTCCCCGAGACGAAGTCGAGGGGAATATTCGGTGTGATTCACTGAGCCTGAGGCGAATAATTGTTTTAGTATAATTTTCAGAGGTGAATATCAAGAAATGCAAAATAACAAAGAAAACATAGAAATAACAAACATAAAGGTTGGTTTGCGAGCAAGTAAACCGATTTAATACATCGTTTGCGAATCAACTTACAGACAAATTACGCATTAAAACGGAAGAATAAAACGAACACTACGGAAAAGAAAATCATCTAGTACCTCTTTCTGTCCATTAGTGACATATCGAAAATTGTGCTTGTCATCATGGAATGAGTAGCGCTGGTCTGAAGAGGATTCCTGTGACTCGATCTGGCACCGTTTGTCAAGGCCGCGTGAAATGCGAAACCACTGTGTTTACGATCTCTCAATGACTTGAACATCACTTCTTAGAGACATTTTTCGTCCCAATGCTTTGGTAATCATCTTCAGAAATTCCCAGTGTTTTGAATATCCGGATTGAAAGTGATTTCTTCCTAATGAACAACAATTTCATTCAGCAATTTTCCGCCATGTTTACTTGCCTGAATGACAAAGGTGGCGTGGCTTAGTAACCTAGCCATGAAATGCTATATTCACCGCGCTAGGCGGTGAATATAGCGTCATAAGCCGAGCTTCTCGGCCAATCAAAATGCTCGATTCTTATATTCACCTCTGGGAATTATACTAAATTTCTTTATTTCATCAACATTTGTTTGTAACTCAAAAATTACTATTCAGTGTTGCATCTCAAGGTGATCAAGATGTTACCAGAACATATCCATACCCATCCCAAGGAGGGCTACTGGAAATTCCATACAGAAGGGGATCTCTTCATGAATGGCTAATGAGCTATCTGACTGATAGATGCCAATTTACTGAAGTAAATAATTGCCGGTCTGTCACTGACTATGTACGCTATGGAGTCCCTCAAGGCTCGCTTCTTGGTCCCCGGCTCTACACCATATATGTCAATGATCTCCCTGACTACATCGATTCGGGAGATCTATACATGTACGCAGGTGACACTACAGTCTACTGTATTGGACCAAATGTTGATCAGGTTATGTTATCAAAATAAAACAATGGAGCAAGTCCTCATGTGGAGCATTAGGAATCAGCTAACCATCCACCCAATTAAAACTGAGGCAATGATACTAAGTAAAACCTCTTTTGTTGGGCCTATACCTCCCCTCTATTTTAACACTGGCCATATCGACCTGGTTAGTTACACCACCTGCCTTGGAGTTAAAATTGACAATAAGCTGACATGGTCTGTACACATTGACTCAGTGAAGAAATGTTTTACGCAGAAGGTCGGAGCGTTGAAGAGAATGAGAATTCTTCCGAAGAAGGTTCTCGAGGAAATATACTTTAAAACAATTATCCCCAGTGTAACGTATGGAATTTCAGTATGGGGAAATTGTTCTCCTTCTGCACTGAACTCTCTAAACCATATTCATGCAAGAGCAGCTCGTATTGTGAATAACCTCGACTCAACGATGGCAGATGACACATGTCTCTTGAAATCCGACTGGCTGCCCATCTCTTACTTCTATAAAAAAAATCTGTACTGTTTCTCTTGCACAAAGTATATTATGGAACAACGACCCAATCGATATGTGAACTGTTTTCTAAAAGAGTTTCTTCTAGATCTTCTCGTGTTCCTAACCAACTTAATATCATTAGATTTAGATCAGAGACTGGCAGGAACTCCCTACGATACAGAGGTCCTGTTATTTGGAATTTTGTAAATAGATTAGTTAAAGTACCTGAAAGTTTTTATTCTTTTAAACAAATTTTACGTAAATATGTTAAGATTATTGACAATTTTTCATTTGATAAAGGGGCAACAGTTGTCGCTAACAAAAAGGATCATTTCATTTACTTTTAGATTTATATGTTAGTCTTTGTGAATACCGTATTATTTGTATACATTAGTTCTAAGTTATTATTGCAATTTTTATAAATGTAATTCTTGATGTTTAGTATAGTAGGTCCACATCAGCCCTTTGGCTGCCTTTTACACAACCTACTTATCAAATAAAGTATGTATGTGTATGTATGTATGTATGTATGTATGTATGTATGTATGTATGTATGTATGTATGTATGTATGTATGTATGTATGTATGTATGTATGTATGTATGTATGTATGTATGTATGTATGTATGTATGTATGTATGTATGTATGTATGTATGTATGTATGTATGTATGTAGCCCATAAGCGAAAAAAAAAATAAAATAAGAAAAAGGGAAGACTGAACCAAAACTGGAATTTCCGGAGAGAACAGGGGGAGGGATAAACACCAAATGCCCCCCCTCTAAGGTACCAATATGGATATTCTCTGGAGTACATTTCTAATGGAAGGTACATTTACTTCACTGTCAAAATTTAATTTTAACCCAGGTGACGCTTCTGTCTAATTTAACTTGGGTGACTTTCTTATACTAAGCAGACAATCTTTGGAATTCAAAAACATTAAGAGTAAGACTTTTAAACATGTGACAAAAAAATTACTAGGGGAGAGGTTGGGGGTAATGATTTACAACTTCTCACCTGTTCTTTAGTGGGACATTTATCTCTGTTGTGTTAAATGCTTTCAAGACTTTTTGAAAACCTTTCTGATGAAAGCAAAGCTAGCAATACACTATTTGCAAAGCAAGTATTTTTTAAATTCTGAATGCCTCGTGGAGTTAGATACATTTTCAACGTACCCAGTTATTACAACCAAAGAAGGTAAATCACAAAGGTAGAAACCGCTTGAACGATTGATAAAATTAGCGAGCTAAAAAAGAGAGATATCAGTTCTCTGTAAATGGAAAGCTGAACAGGAAGATCTGAGCGCGCGAAAATCCCGCCAGAAATTAAGCTAACATGACGTTGAGAGCCTAAGTTATAGCTTTGAACTAAAAAAGTGTATAAATTTCACTCCAAAGTGGTCTCAAAATATCGCTCGCTGTTTTGTCAACATGTTTTGGGACCATTTTTGTTGGCCTCATTCATTCAAGTTTCTGGAACAACTGTAACATCTGCTGCTTCGGTACGCAAGTTTTTATCGCCTTTTGCCGCTGTGAAGCTTATTCATTCGCTTTCCCCCTACAGAATGTCGATCTGGATAAACATATTTCACTGCGCCGTTCAGAAACGAACCCGCCGCCATTTTCAGTGAAATGGAACCCAGGTCTCGATCGTCACATTTGTGTGCGGCTACAAAGCTCGGTCGAAAAGTGGTCCCAAAAGAAATTTCTGCTAAAGGCAGTGCCCGATATTGTAGCGATATTGTGGGGAGTAGTTAATCTTGATCGCGGGGCGAGTGATTTTTTTAGGGAGTCTGGAACGGCAAATTCGCAATGAAATTCTCAAAGTCTGGGAGGTTCCGCCAATCTCTTAGAGTTCCGGTTCCAAGTGTCTCACTGGCTGACAGCGTATTTAAAGTTCCAGATGGCCGCCACAAAACAAAAGACACGATCGATAAAGGTAAATTCATCTTTTATTCTGATTCTAAACGGAAGTTTGGGTTGCCTGTGACGAGATACCGTTCTAAAGCTGGTTATAGCCGTTCCAAAATCTCTGCTGTACCATTGTTGGGGTTTCCAACGTTCTCGCAGAAATATTCACAGCATTCCGTAACACGTATAGTTGTGTGCTGACCCCAACAACCTGATGGATTCCATCCAAAACCCCATGGGAACAGCTGGCGCCGGCGTCGGAAAAAGCCGCATCCGACGGATTGGGAACAGCTCGAATAGGTCTTGCACTTCAATTTAGGCTCGGAGCATATCTGGTAGGTTGTATTGAAGTCCATGCCCCCAGGGCACAGCGCAGCACCGTTAAGAGAACTCTCAATCTGCCTCCGCTTTCGATTTCCTCTTTCTGTAAAAGAACCAACGGAAGTAGTTAAAATCTTCTACCAAAGAATTTTAAGAGTATTTTCTCAGGATCTCCCTTAATAAACTGGATCTCCCTTGATAAACTGGTCCGACTAGAAAAGCATGGCTATCCGTCGGCCAGTCCGACTATAAAATGAACATTTATCAAGAAATAAAAATGATTGATTGATTGATTGATTGATTGAATGGTTGAAGGAGAGAGACACTGGGAGCGTGGTTGTACAAATGAATGAAGATGTGAAGGACATTTCATTAGATGTTATTTGAAGTGTTGTTGCATACAACAGATCAAGTGACTTCGTACTTTAGCGACCTTGCGATCAGTACAACATCTCTCATAGAAAGTGCTGTTGTGAGCTTTGTTTCATTCAGATCCGAAAAAAAATAGTTTAACTTGAAACCAGATGATACATTTCTTTTCAGCATTCCAGCGTGATCGTGTATTGTTAAAAACATTTATCTCCATACCTTTATAGGAATCTAGACTGTGCCCATTAAAAAAAAGCTTTCAGTGAATTAAATTTTTTTATGTTTGATTCTAACAGCACATTTGTGCAGATTTAAACTCTCATCGTAGCATATTTTGCTAAGAATCAGTTTGAGTTGAATGAGCTGGGCGCTGTAAGTTCTATCACCTCACCTTGTGTTTGGATTCCTGTCACCTCCAGACTCTCTTGCGCTTTTTCCATGTCGTATATCGGATACTGTGCACAAAAATCTGCTAACTCATCACTGAGTGCAGAACGATCAGTCAGTTCACCCTCAACAATCCAAGAGCTATCATCCCGCCTGGTCTCTGTAATAACCATCTAATAGAATGAAGGAAATAAAGAGCTGTTACAGAACGCGTTATTTCTCACTGAGCTGACGTTAAAGAAACTGGGTCACAGTATTTCACCTTTGAAGGAAACCTGAAAATACTGACAGTTTACTACGAAAAATACCAAAGCAGTAATAATTATAAACCATAAAGGAACAAGGATGGTAAAGGATGGAGAAGATTAACTCGGATTACAAATGAAGAACCTAAAAAAAATTAGGCTGAACTTTTCAAAATGCACAAACCGTGAAGTAGGCCATGCAAAATTTTGGACCAATTCTTAGCGATAAGTAATAATAATGATAAGTAATGATAATAATAATGATAATGATAATGATAATGATAGTGAAAATGATAGTGATAGTGATAGTGATAGTGATATAGTAAGAGTGAAAGTGATAGTGGTAATGGTAATGGTAATAATGGTAATGATAATGATAATGATAATGATAATGATAATGATGATAATGATGATGATGATGATAATAATAATGATAACGATAATAATGATGATGATGGTGAGAGTAATGGTGTTGATGATGGTGATGATAACGATAACGATAACGATAACGAAAACGAAAACGAAAACGAAAACGAAAACGAAAATGATAACGATAATGATAATGATAATGATAATGATAATAATGATAATAGTGATAATAAGAATATATGATAATGATAATGGTAATAGTAATGATAATAATAATAAGGCTGAATAGAAGACGAAGATGAAGATGCAGATGAAGATGACGATGATGATGATGATGATAATAACAATAAGTCCATTTAGAACAGATTAATCCTGCTGTCTGTGGCGAAATCGCCCAATAGAGTGACCGAGTACGTTTTATGGTAATTAAATGCCAGGGCTTGCAAAAAGAGTGAGGACCTGAAGGAAGTTTCTGACTTAGTTTTGCAGCAAGATGTTATGGAAATCTTTTTTGTTCGCACCTGCTTGGCCTTTTCAAGATCTCGTATCAGTTTCTCAGGCGTCGATTGCTTGTTTTGAAGAGGGAAGACGTAGCAAACCTTGTCGTCCGGAAACCGCAGCATGGTCAAATTCTGTGGTGACAATATTTTAACAATTTACAAGTCAAAGCGACGAAATTTGGTGGTAACATCGCCTAACAACTGAGGTGAAACAAAGAAATTAGCACCAAGAGGCATTCACAAAGAACAGCATACAATTATAAAAGAACGAGGGTATAACATATTACATCGATCCATTTAATTTGGTACTTGCAAACTGTTTTATAAAATATCTTAATTCTTTATTGAGACTTAATTGCACTTTTCTTTTCCTTTCCTTTGTTATTTCTATCCCGCTAGTTCGATTTACTTATTAATAAGTGATTAATTGTTAGTTAATTAGTTACCTATTAGTTAGTTAATTAAATTGTAGATAGTACGATCTTCATTCCGAAAAGCCCTTTTGAGACGACTAAGTATGTATTTATTTTGTAAAATGACTGTAGGGCATAAAGAAAAGTTTTTTTTACTATGTCTTTCGAATGCCGTATCTGAATTAACGCGGTAAGGGCATTGGCAGCCATCGTTGAGTAAATTCGAGATCATAGTTGAAATGACCCTGGTGTAAATGGGTCATACAGTAAATTATTAACGAAATCTGACACTCAAGCGAACTGCTGCTAAGATTTAATATAAAACGTGCATTTGTTTGACGAAAAGAGTAAAACATGTTATTTACAACGGGTTTTGAAGGATATTTAGGGCAATAAGATCTTTTGTCAGTTGACAGTAAAACCCTCTACAAATGTCAGTTGTCAGTTAAATTTTAGGCTATTTGTCAGTTGTCAGTTAAAATTTTGGCCATTTGTCAGTTGTCAGTTAACCCCATCCAGACCCTCGTATATATAAACCTGATCGTGACTTGAAAACGAGCCAACACCATCTACAGTCCCCACTAATTTCCTTACGACTTCCTGTTTGTTGTTACAAGGCTCGCTTTTCGTCGTTACAGAAAACATTGGTTAAATATAAGCGGTGTTGAGAGAGAAAACAAATAGCTTACTTGTTTGAAATCATGAAACGTGTCACTGCGATCCACTCCAGGATGAGCAGGAACTTGAAACAATTCTGTTCGCTTGTTTGGGTCCACCTCGATCTTCTCGTTGTACTCTTCCCCAGCCTCGCTGATATGAACAGTGAAATCCATGACCTAGAAAAATGCCAATTTAGTCGATTCATATCTTTTTGCAAGAAGGTTATAAGTATTTGAGACTATTTGTGGTAAACAATACGATGTATCAGCAAAGAGAACATACCTTTTCAGATCTTTCTCTCTGTTTGCCGCTTTTATGAATATGGCTGCCAGATGCAGCGCATAGCAAGACGAATATAACGAGGAAAAAGTACGCCATTTTGGATCGCGACGAGAAAGGCTCTCTGTTGAAAACAATGTAATTAACAGAATTATGTGAGAATCAAGTAGTCAATTCGTTTTATGATTCACATAAGCAGAGAAATGAATTTTACATTAGAGTGCCTAATATTATGCATATTATGTAATATTATGCATATTATGTAATATTATGCATATTATGTAATATTATGCATATTATGTAATATTATGCATATTATGACCATCGAACCTGGAGAGTAAAGGAAACTAAGAACTTTTTATGAAATTAGATGATCTAAGGAAAAGTAGGAATCACGAAAGAAAAAAAATTACTGTGGGATAAACACTTACCTGCTCCGGCTAAGAAACTCTCTCGAGAGTTGTTCACTCAATGAGAACTTAACATGATGGTTGCTTTTATAAGTGCAATTTTATACATGAAACTAGATCGAATATCGTTTCACCTCTATCAACAAGTAACAAAATATCCTGTCTCCTTTTTAATTGTTGGCCAAAAAGATGCACATTACGCCCGTTATCTCAACCCAACCTTCCTTCGCTTCTCCTCTCGATAAGTTCCCGCTGACAAACAAAGCTGAGAGCAGGTGGAGAAAGAAACTAGTTGTTGTATATTATGTGAACAAAATTGCATGTACAGTTGAAAAACACTTGGGAGAAATAATGTTATGTGTGTATCATTGGAGCAACAAAATCAGGAAGGCATATATCTAATAACATAATTCATCTCAACAGATCGGTTAGCTACTTTTGCCAAGTAAAACTTTGTTGTTTGTTTTTCCTCGAAAGATATATCACATGTAGCATGCACTGTTATTAAAAAATTGCCCAGCCTTTCTAAACTCCTCCTCTTCGAGTGAGAAAAAGGTGATGATCACATGTGATCACGTGTTATTGCAGCACAAAAGGCCACTACAGGGCGATTTATCAATCAGCACTTTAGTAATTCCCCGTGGCTGAACTTTGGAGCGTGTATTCCGAGGTTCGCACCGTAGTGTTTCAGAAAGGTAATTGAAAAGATATGGTACTTTGATGCTCGAAAAGAAAAATGAGGGCTAAACACACATTTACTATCATGTGTTTGTTTTATCTCAGCTATTACTGTTCTATCGAGAACCTGCAATCTTGAACAATAATTTAAGAGAGGCATATTTCGCAAAGGGGAGAAAACTATCCATGGATCGTGGAACGATTGGATCAGGGGGGGAGGATAAGGGGCAGATAGTGGGTAGGAGAGTATAGTGTGTTGTGTAGTCAGGAAGACCAGCCTGTTCGAAAACCTTTCGATTCGGAAACATTTGGAGATAAACTGATTCGGATTATCTTCATATAGTTATTACAAAAGCTATTCGGTTCAAAGGATATGTTAGAGAATTTAGAAAATTCCATAGGGTTAAACTCGTTGCGGCTTCTGTCAAGACAATCACCTGAAATTCAAGGTGAAATTACAGTTCAAACTCTCAGGGGAAACTATAAATAGTTCGAAATTGCGGAAGTTCCAAATAGGTGACAGTAAACGGAAACAGGTTTGAATGCTAAATAAAGAGAAATTTGAAATACCCGAGTTCGAATTGACAAGGTCCTGACCAACTGTAACCTCTTATAAAGTGGTGAAATTTCCTTTGGAACTCAGATCCTCCAGTGTTCGTACTTTAAACTTATTCGGCCGTTTTCGCGCTGCCTTTGCCTCTGTGTCAAAACGAGGCTTCCCGTAAAACGATTGATGTGAAAATGCATTTCCTCTACAGACTCATATTCATGCGGATAAAACTCATTTTTTATATCGGGGCTGCCCCCGATGATTCGTTATTAGGTTTTGTCGGATTGCCAGCTTTGACGATCTAGCAGTTTCTATCCTATCAATCCCTTATTTATATAATCAGTGAGTAATCTTGTAAAAACATCTTTTGAATGCACTTTTGTCGCATGCTAGATAACTCTTCGGGTAAGCAAATATTAAAATAATTGGCAATTTCAGTTCAACAAACTGCTCATGCCTTATCCGATCTTTTATATTCCTCTGCAAATTGCAATGCGCCATAGTTTGTTTGTTTTTCTTTTACAGTGCCATTGTTTTTGACTTTTTAAAGACATTTCTCTGAATTTGAGTTTCTAGAATTTGCAAGGTAAATGTTTTTTTTTTTTCTCTACCTCGATAAGTGGAGTTTCATTGCCCAGGCTAAAATAGTGCTTATGAGTATAGGAAGACTGTTTATTTATTTTCATGCCAAAAAAAACTATTAAGTTTCTGCTCTCATTTAACTCCCTACTATGACGCGATTAGAGATAAGGCAAAAGGGTTTATCCCTTACTCTTATGGCACCTCGTTCATTCGCAGATTCTGTTAACACGTGCATTGCGCGAGTGCTTTCGTCACTGCATCGGAGAAAATTATAAATGCAACAATCACTGGTTAAACTCGGTCCGGGAAATCACGTGTTTTTTGTGACGCATTCGCTTTTGAACAGCTCCGTTTTCAAAAAAATTTTTTCGTCCTCACGAACACGAAAACCTGGCTTTTTCAAATTCCTCTGGTTTGAAGAGAGTTTTCGAAATGCTCCGTTTTCATAACGGATTAGTATGGACGGTAGAAATAAAGCTGCGCCTTTTCAAAATTCTCCAGCATAACGTGAACGGGGCCTGATGGATCGTGGAACGATTGGATCAGGGGGGGAGGATAAGGGGCAGATAGTGGGTAGGAGAGTATAGTGTGTTGTGTAGTCAGGAGGACCAGCTTGATCGAAAACCTTTCGGCAACATTTGGAGATAAACTGATTCGGATTATCTTCATATAGTACGTTATTACAAAAGCTATTCGGTTCAAAGGATATGTTAGAGAATTTAGACAATTCCACAGGGTTAAGCTCGTTGCGGTTTCTGTCAAGACAATCACCTGAAATTCAAGGTGAAATTACAGTTCAAACTCTCAGGGGAAACTATAAATAGTTCGAAATTGCGGAAGTTCCAAATAGGTGACAGTAAACGGAAACAGGTTTGAATGCTAAATAAAGAGAAATTTGAAATACCCGAGTTCATAACGTGAACGGGGCCTGAAGCCATTTAGTTTGTGATAGTAATAGACCCTGACAAGATTCCTGAAATAGGAGAGATATAAAAATGATGTTGTGATTTGATCTAACCTCGAAAATCAGACATACTTGCATACTCAGTGAATGAGTGAACAACGCTTACTTTCTCCTCTAAACATCGCTACAAATAAAAACAAGAAGGCATGAGAAGATACGAGTTGATAAGTGCGGGTCAGAAAGGAAGAGTGGTTCTCACAATGTTCCATTAGTGTGATTGAGCGATTCTCCGCGCGTCTCCCTGCTTCAATTTCACTCACTATCTCCTTTGGCTGAAAGTTTGCTTGCCGTCATTAACTGATTTATTATGCAGGAGTCAAAAGTAGGCAACGGTTAAAACCAGCGTTCACCTCGTTTTCAGAACAACAAATTTATCGAAGAGCTTTTTCAACTGGCAGAGAAACCAGGTGAATCGCATCGCAGCCGTCTGATCCGTTTTCGGTCCGATGTAGTGTCGACGGAAAGCTTTCGATGTGTTCTCTGAGAGAAACCTCCGTTTTTGGACGAGCCTCGCTACTGCTATTAATTCAACTTCCGGAATCTAGCTATCTCAGTTTGAATCCTCCAATCAGTTTGAATCCACGTTGTATACGTTTCCTAAGAATTAGCCTAAACACCTTCATGTCACAACACTCTGGTAGCTTTTAGCTCCTTTCAGAGCTTGATGACGTCACATTAAAGCAATCTATTCGGCGCGCGCAGTGCTAATCTACAAGGTGCTACCTTACTTTTGAAAATCGTTGTTATGAGTCTGCCTCCTCCCCAATCTTTGCCATGTTTTTCCTGAAGACTGATCAACGGAAAAATACGTATGCAGATTTAAACTGAGGGACGTTACGAAATTTTATCTTCAGGAGAGTATTACCTGTTTCACAAGATAGTCTTCCCAGCATTCTGATTGATAGGTGGTTTCTGTTACCATGGTTACCACCACTAAAAAAGTCTCCCGGAAATCTGTTTTCTCGTTTACAATGGTCTTTATAGGAATTACGTCACAGTTTTCGCCTCTTGAAAAGTTTAGGCTAAATTTTCAAGTTTGTCGTTGTAATCCGTGTCGATCTTCTCCAAACTTAACCATCCTTGTTCCTTTATGTTTTTGGTGTTTTCCATCTTAGTAACTTAACTATGACATTGCCAAAATAGCGTCACTGAGCTTCTATAATTAAGACAGACAGAGAACATAATGCACCATGGGCTTGTTTGAGACCCAGGTCTCCAAAATATTTATTGTTTATGCACGGTTATGATCTCTCTTGAATTTTTCTGAAACCGAGAATGACTGAATACAAATTACACTTTACTTTCTTTTTTTTTAAAGCATCCTTTCATTCCGCGACACAAGTAGGAACAAGGGAACGTTAGACAAGGGGATATTCGATTAAATTTCACTGAACTCTGAACTCTATCAAACACTCAGAGGCTGATTGGAAAATCATGTCAAGAAAATGCAAATAAGTTACCCGATGAGTAACGGAAAAGAACATAAATTTTGGGACAGCGTACAGATTTGATCGACAGATTTAATGAGGCGAGCCATACAGCCATAGCCATAACTACTATGAAGGAGACTGGGGAGTGGGGGAGGGGGCTGGGACCTTTTGGAACAACTGATCGCCCCCTGAAAAATAACTTTGCTGCCGTGTAAACTCTCGTAAAGCTGCCTTTGTAAGTTTCTAAATTAAGCATCTTTCACCCTTTAGTCTATTTTAGAGCTGTTGTGCCTTTACTGTAGGGATACGCTCACATTTTAAGTCTACTCCCTTTAATTGTCGTTGAAGTTTTGTGCGGACTCTGTCCACAACCGTTAAGCTTTCTACTACGCGTTATTTTTCTTTTAGCACGACAGCGTTTGCGAAACGTGAAGCGGGCGCAAAATACCCACCTACCCCCTATCGTTTTGGCTTGTTCATATCCCACGCACCGGGCAAATATTTTGCTAAGCTTGCGATCACAACGAACTCAAGACAAAATAGAGGGTCTGTAGATAACCCATTTGGCACAGGGTTTGGCAATTTAAGTAACGCGTTGTCGAGTTCTCCAAGTGCAGTTTGCCCGAAAACGAAGAGTGCAGGGCCGGGTTGTTCGAAAGTCGCTTAACGTTAACCCAGGATTAAACGTTAACCGAGGCATTATTTTTTCTTGTTTAAAAATGTTTTTCACCTCTAACGTTTGGTGTAGTTTGGGATTGCTACAGCTCAAAACTGAAGGGCAAACAATATAAACAGATTACCTAACCAAAAAGTACAGTTACAAAACTCAAATCAAAATTCTCGCTAACCCTGGGTTACCCTAATCGGGCTTTGAACAACCCGGCCCAGTTTCTTTAGAGCCCACTTTAAGAACACGAGAGTTACCTTTTCTTACAAAGAATCAAGCAAGAGTCATTGTCTCTTTTTTTAATCATCATTTATTAAAACAAAAGGGTAACAAACGCAACAAAACATACCGAAATCAACGCACTTTTGCTCTAACTTATGGTTAATATAAAGTTAAGCTTCGAGATGCCCAATGATACATATAATTATTCTGGAAAATGTTTACAGTTCTAGTGCTTCTAAAATGAAGTTTAGCTACTTAACCGTCATTCAGACGGTAATTCAAGTCTTGTCTGTTTATGGGTAGCATACACTTACAGAACGTTAACTCTACTCTTGATCTCGGTTAAGTAGATAAGTAGCAGATAATTTTAATGATTGCTAGCCTGCCACTTGACGACAACACATATTTATATCACAGAGCTTCTTTGGCTAGAAATTCTTCCGACGTTAAATTTTTTTTAAAAAATCTTTTTTTCAGCTAGTCTTAACTGGCTTTCCTCAACAGTGGACTCCAAGAAAATAAAAATTATTATGGTGGATCGGTGTTGTTTAAAATTTATCCGTGAAACTGCTTTTTATAATGCTATTGGAATTGAGAGATGACAGTTTTAGAAATCCAAAGAAAGCACACAATCAAAACTTTGTTATAAGAGATAGAGCGGTTTTCTATTGAGTGTGTTCAAATCAATACCAAAGTAATCACTTTAGCCAATCATAAAAAAAAACACAAATAATACAGTGAACCAATAGATCGAAAGTCGAATTGCTTAAAGCCGTTGCAAAGCGCGGGAAAACGCGTGATGGGTAGTCATAATTGGTTTATTTAAGCCGTAATGAATGCAACACTAATCTCTTTTCGACAGGCAAATGCAATTAAAAACCGCTCTATGAGCTCAATAAATCCTTTTGCTAGAAAGTATTTCAATGAAGTAATTAGCAACTTTATCTTTTGATCTCTCGAAATGAGCAATGATACCGCTAAGAAATTTCAAAGAGAGCTTCGTTTTCAGTAATCAAAAGTTTCGTATTTTATCAGGATACTAGCGAAAGCAACGTTACCTCACGATTTCTTTTCTTGAGGAAAGATAGGCTGAATTACCAGCCGGTGTTTGAAAGAAGAGCTTCGTAGGGAATCGCGCTTTAGTAAGATGACAACAAATGCATAACCTCGTGTAATATAACGGTGAATCTTTTACCTGATGTTTATAAGGAAAATTCAATCATGCCATACTGTAATGCAAACGATTTTTTTTTAAAGAAAGGTTGCCAAACAATTTTTTCTGTGGGCTAAAGCACGGTTAAGGTCAATTCGCTCTCCTTTCTCTCTGTCAAGCCACGTTCCCTTGACGGTTAGCTGTCTTCTTCTTACTTTCATAATTGACATTGCAGAGATGTGAGGAGACATTAGCTGTTGACCGAAATTTTTACGAATCAAACCAGAACAACTGTTTTCCTTTGTCGGACATTTTATATTTAAAATCAGAAAACTTGCTTGTTTAATCAGTGACAGTGAGTCATGTCTAAGGGCCGCATGGCAGAATCCCAATCATTTCACGTTGTCCCTCCCCCCTCCCCCCCTCGAGACCTCCTGAAAATATGGAAATCAGAATTTCTGAGATCCCGGGCAGGCTCCCCTATAAAAAGGGACGTGGGTGCTCGTGAGTAGTTTTGTAAAGAACCCTTAAGAGATACCAAGATCCTGTTTTGGGTCATGGCTTGAAATCATTTTCACTCGCAATAGACACCAATTGTAAAACAACACATTATCTCGAGTCATATCTTTTTCGGGTCAATACCCTGAAAGGTGCCACAAAATCTCCCCCTGTCGACCTTTTGAGGCTAAACACCCTAAGGGGTGCTTCTTTAACCCCTACGGAAGCGATGAACACACCCATCCTTTTTACATGGGAGTTTCCCGGGGTCCAAATCAACGTTAACAAACATAAAATGATGAAAGGCTCCCATGCTATTAACCAACTCTGAGAAAACGCCTTTGAAAAATCTCTGTTCTTCCGTTGTTGGAGTTTTCAGCGTTGTTGCAAATGTACTTGCAACATACTGTGACTTTCCTAGTGATATGAACATCCCAACAAGTGACTGATCTAGTATCCCTTCGAAATCGCCAAGGTCTATAATGACCAAAAATACCCCAGCCCCATCTATATCTATGGCTGAAAGGACGTAACCTTCTTCTTGGACGCTGGTCACGCACGATATTGGTCTCACGCGTGGCATTGTTGTCACGCGTGACATTTCTACATTTAGCGATCTTAGAACAGGAGTATTCCGTCTTGCAGTCTAATTTAGGCTCTGAGCATGATTCACTGGCTTCAATAAGGCTCATACCACCTGGACACAGTGCTGTACCATTGACCAGAACACTTCCGCTCTGTCTCCGCACCCGACTTCTTCTTCCTGTAAACCAACCAAAGAAGTCATAAAATTATTTACGGGGGAGGGGTGGGAGGGGGCTAATCTGCAAAGTTCTAAAATTTGGGGAGACTATTCAGGGAATGTTGCAGTTTTTGAAAGTCAATATTTCCATTAATATTGCAACCATAGAGGTTAAAAGTTCACACTTTCGCAAGCTCTTTAACTGTTTTAAATCAACTTAATTAGCTTTAATTTGTATCAAGCTGCGCAATGCCTTCTCGACGCGAAGTCGTTTGACAAGAAGGCAACTTTAGGTGTGGATCATGACGTGAGTCATGATCAGCTCATTCCATCAAGCTTTTATCTAATCAAGAATGGTTTTACTACTTAATGCGGTGGTTTGTTGAGACACTTCTCGATTGCAGTGTAAAAATGGCAGCCTCGTGTTAGGGAGTTAAATACATACATATATATCCGGATGTGATTTGTCGTAAGTTTTATCACCTCACCTTCTGTTCGGATTCCTGTCACTTCCAGACTCTCTTGCGCCTCTTGTACGTGAAATATCCGATATTGTGCACAAAAATCCGCTAATTCATCGCCAAGAACGGCATGGTCAGTCACTTCACTGTCAGTGACCCACGTGGTATCAACCCGCCGGGTCTCTGTAACAACAGTCTGATGGAATGAACGGAAAGTTAATAAGTGTTAACCATGTACTCTAGTGTCGAATTCGTTTATTGCCTTACCAGGAAAGGTATTGAATAAGTGTAGTTAAAAGGATTTAATATGGTCCAATTTGGACTGAATAATGCGCTAAAAAAGGATTCGACCAATTGTGATTTTTAAATTGGACAATTAAAGGCGTATTAACCCGCGCTAGCATCGTAATCCCTTCTCGACGCAAAGTCGCATGACAAGAAGGCAAAGTGTAGAATTTTGTTTCCCTAGAATCTTCTCTCGGTAAACAAAATTCACTGCTCTCCTCGGGACCAGTGCGTGTACTGGAGGCCTAATAAACGTCCTGTTGTGAGTGAAATACTTGTACTTTTAGGCATATATCTAGAGCAGCGTCCACGCCGAGGAACTGATTTGAAAACGTAACTTTATTTCTACTACTGTTTGGCCTACCGTCCACACTAATCCGTGGTGAAAAAGGAGCTTTTTGGAAAAGCTCTCAGCCAAACCAGAGGAGTCTAATGTGACAGTGTTTTTATGTTTATGTTTGGGATCTGGGTTCTGAAGGACGTGTTCACATTTACATGGAAGTCTTTTTTGTTTTTCAATTTCAGTCTTACCTGCTTGGCCGCCACAAGATCTCTGATCAGTTTTTTAGGCCCAGATTGTTGGTTTTGAAGAGGGAAAACATAGCAATTCTTGCTGTCGGGGAATCGCACCATGGTTATTTTCTGTGACAACAAGAACAAGTTATCATGTGGGGTAACGTGAAAGGGACGTGTGAGTTTTGGCAGTGAAATTATTCCCCAACAGCTGAGAGAAAAGAAGAACTGAATACATGTAAGACATATTAGAAACAACTAACGAACGTAAGAAAAGCCGAAAGATATTGGTTAGAGAGTACAAAGAAACAAAATTATTGCAGGATTTTAAAGAGTATATGCCTTTGGGTGAAAGGAAAGGAAGTTCAAACTCGAAGTGACCGTTAAGACCTAGAGTAACTTCTATTTGGGAAAGAACAAAAAGGTTTTTCAATTTGTGAACTGATAAAATTATGAAACTTAAGGTATAGACAGGCTACGGTGACTTGTAATTGAGCTAAGAACATCTTTGGCAGTCACCGACTAACTAGGTTCCTTACGACTTCCTGTTTGTTGTTTAGTACATGTGCAAGGCTTTCCTTTTCCCTCACAAGAAACCCGGAGTTGAATAAGCGGTGTTAAGAGAGAAAAAACAGATCAGACAGCTTACTTGTTTGAAATCATGAAAGGTGTCACTGCGGTCCACTCCAGGATGAGCGGGAACTTGAAACAATTCTGTTCGCTTGTTTGGGTCCACCTTGATCTTCTCGTTGTATTCTTCCCCAGCCTCGTTTATGTGAACAGTGAAATCCACGACCTGGTAAATATCTCAATTTAGTGTTAAAATCCATCAGAGCACTACTATTTATTTTTACACACTGTGAGAGAAGACTACGATAACCAGTAATGCTTTGAAGAGAACAGAAGCTTTACGGCCAGCAAAGTAAAAATACCTTTTTAGCAGGAGAACTTTCGCCGAGGTCATGGTCACCTTTATGAAGATGGCTACCAGATGTAGAACTTAGAAAGACGAATATGACCAGAAGAGCGCCCGCCATCAGAGACAATAAGTGTGAAGGCTTTCGATTGAGACAAAAAAGAAATTTTGTAGGATTAGTTCAATCAAATTAACTCAGTCGGACACTTGGGTCAACAGCATAAGTTCCATACATTGGAGTAGTGCCCCCAAAGAAATGTGGTTGAAAAAAACAGGAAGGATCCTACGCGAGGTTAGCTAAGGCCTGGTAGCGAAGAAAACTAAGCGCCTTTAGGGATTATATGAGTCTCAAAAGTATACGAGTTACGGGACAAAATCTGCGTTGAAAAGGACACTTACCTTCTCCGAGAAGCAATCCAGTTACTTGTTCATACGAGAAACGGGAAGCTTCTGTCAAGGTGCAATTTTATGGAAGTATTTATAAGGGCCAAGGCAATACAATAAGAAACAAAACTATGTAATGACATCCTGTTTATTTCCATTCCACAAGTCGATCATTAGAGACCCTTCTTTTTCTATTGGTCCTTCTTGCCATAAAGATACGTTAAACTTGACCCTTTGAGTTAAGACTTCCTTAATTGTTTCCGTATAAGCTCCTCTTTGCCAAGATCATCTGCTCTCAAGCTAAATACAAAAAGAAAAGGTCACCTGGGCGTAGCATTATTGGCGGTGTTCCACATGTACATTTCTGGCGCCCCCCTGCTCCTTTTTGGACGTGTAATCTGACCAAGCTTCCACGCTTCGCCGAAGAAATTTAAAAACGCAGCTTTATTTCTACGGTTATGCCCAGCGTCCACACGAATCCGTCACGAAAACGGAGCTTTTCTAAAACGAGCTAAAAACGTACGGGAAGGACTTGAAAGCGCCGGCCTTTCATTTTCATGTGGCGTCCTACGCGGAAGATCTTTGAACTCGTCACGCAATGATAGATTACTTGCGTGACGATCCCAAAATGCGGGGAAACCAAACACTGGTTTTCCCACCTATTGATTGAAAAGGATTCAACTCAATGAAGCTTCTTTTAGAGGCTTTCAGAATCTGACCAACTGAAGCCATACAGATCTGACAAGCGCATTTTACAGAGACTCCGAGTATACGAGCAGTTGCAAAAATTTTGCGAGCACCAGCAAGCGAGCCTCATCTCCTTTTTCAAACAATACGAGTAAAGGCCAAATTTTGCCAGCACTTTCAAATTGAATGGGATAATTTAATACCTCTAATCATGTGTTTCCGCTGCCTGAATTTTTCTCAAAAACAAATCCTACTTGAAATAACCGATGACAAGAGAAAGATCATGGTCTCTTGCTGATGACCGTTGCGTTTTTAAATTCCTCCGGCATAGCGTGGACGAAAACACATTTGATTCGTTTTCAGAGTGAAACCTCCGCTTTCAAATTCCTCCGGAGTAGCGTGTTGGGGGCCTTGGATGCATTTTCATTTTCCACGAAAACGCGCGTGGTACATGTAATATAATCCGCGGAAGAACTGGGTGCCATGAGAGTATCCAGTAAGGGATAACCCCTCTTGCCTTATCTCTGATCGCGTCACAAAAAAAAAAGTAATAATAATAATAAAAAATAACAATTAAAGTCACTAGGGGATTAAAATTAAGAACCAACTTCCTCTTTACGGATTTTTGGCGTCAAAACAAACAAACAGTCTTCCTGTACTCCAACGCAGTTTAAACCTGGGTCAATGGAACTTCACTTAGCAAGAAAAAGAAAAACATTTAATCCGCAATGGTTGTTTTAATGAAGTCAAGAATTTTTGAAAGAAAAGAGATAATTCACAATACAATTTCGCGCAGTGGAACCTAAAAGATCGACTCAGGCTTAGGAAGTAAGATTTCAAACTGAAATTGCCAAGCATTTTAACATTTGGTTATCTGAAACCAGAGAATCATCTAGGACGGGAAAACTCTATTCTAAAGTTCTATTTATATTAACAGGATATATTTCGTTTTGGACAAAACTCTGCTCTCATACAAGGAAACTACGATACAAAAGGGTCTGTATGCGGCGATATCCCACTAAAATTACAATATCCAATAAGGCGTGTTCAACGGGAACTGTTTGGCGGCCAAACATCATCAAACATTTTTTGGCGACCAAACATGCTGATGTTGAAGTAAGTGGCTAAACGGGTTAAAAAAAAAAATGTATGATCAAAAACAAGTCACACTCCTTAAGCAAAGAACTACATGTATGGACCACAATTTACCCAGTATGGCGGAATGTGAGAGTTCGCACAAAGAAGAGTATTGCCGCTATAATCCTTCTTGAAATATTATAGCAGGATGGAAAAAGAGAAAATAGACGAGGGAAGACTAGCGGCTGGATAAGAAGGAGAGAAGTGAAAGGATATACTTCAATAACATCGCAGAGGAACTGATGATCGAAGATACTCTAAGGGCGCGTTCGTTTGGGATATTCCGGAATAAGAATATATTCCGGAATATATTCCGGCTATTCTGCTCCTGGGAGCAGAATAACCGGAATGGAAATCCAGGTATTCCGGAATGAGAATAGCTCCCAAACAAACGCTTACTCACATTATATATTCCAGTTATTCTTATTCCGGATTGATCCCAAACGAACGCGCCCTAAATACATTTCTGGCATCACTCTCACTGTATCTTGAAATTTAAGCAGCGTTGACACCGCCTTAGAGAAAAATTGAAGTTTTACGACTAGGGTTACCGACCATACTAATGCCCGAAAACGGAGCTTTTTGAAAACGCTCTAAAACCGTACCCCAAGGACTGATTTAAAAACGCCGGATTTTTGTTTTCTTGTTGACGGAAAACATTTTGAAAAGAGCGCATTTTGAAATCGATTGCGTCACGATAATCACGTGATTTCCCTTCTCGAGTTTTCCTCAAACACAAATCCAAAATGAAAGATAGCTGTTACGTTTTTGAATTTTCTCTAACAAGGTGTGGATCTGAGGTCGGATTCCTGTATATAGATAAATGAAAACATTTGCGATGCGTTGAAAGCTAGTGGGAGAATCAATTTGAGCCACGGTTTTATCGGATGACATTCCAGTTTGTTCGGTGACCCACTTCCTTTGCCGGAGGCTCCAATTCAGAGTGTGATTTGTTTCTGATACGTAGAAATCCAAATGGTTCACAAACTGTACGGACATTGTTTTTTCTACAGTTAGGTCTACCGTCCACACTAATCCGTCATGAAAACGGAGCATGAAAATGAACGTGTAGAGGGAATACATTTCCACATGAAGCGTTTTACAGGAAGCCTCGTTTTGACACAGAGGCAAAAGGCAGCTCAAAAACTCGGGTATTTCAAGTTTCTCTTTATTTAGAACTCAAGCCTGTTTCCATTTGCTATCACCTATTTGGAACTTCCGCAATTCGAACTATTTATAATTTACCCTGCGAGTTTGAACTGTAATTCCACTTTGAGTTTCAGGTATTTGTCTTGACAGAAGCCGCAACGAGTTTTCCTCCCGAATTTTAACCCATGGTATTTTCTAACTAGGTCACACATTTGCCTTGAACCGAATAGCTTTTGTAATAACTTTATGCCGGAAGATATTCCGAATCAGTTTCTCTTCGAATGTTTCCGAAACGTCTTCCTGTCTGCACAACACACTATACACCCCTACCCACCATCTCCCCCACCCCTCCCCCCTTACCCAATCCTTCCAGAATCCATGCATAGTTTTCACCCTTTTCCGAAATATGCCAATCTTAAACTGTTGTTCAAGATTGCATGTTCTCGATTGAACAGTAATAGCTGCTATAAAAGTAACATACCAATGCGGTATTAGCTCTCATTTTTCTTATCGAGCATCAAAGTACCACATCTATTCACTTACCTTTCTGAAACAGGATGGGAAATTCGGAATATACACGCTCCAAGGTTCAGCCATGGGGAATTACTAAAGTGCTGATTGATATATCGCCCTATAGTGACCTTTCGTGCTACAACAGCACGTATCATTAACAAACATGTGATCAAAACCTTTTTTCTCCACTCGAGAAGAGAAGGAGTTAAGAAAGGCTGAGCATTTTTTTTAATAACAGAGCATGACACATGTAATGACTGTATCTTTCGAGGAAAAAAGACAAACAATGAAGTTGTACTTGGCAAAAAGAAGCTAATCTACCTGTTGAGATAAATTATGTTATTAGATAAAACGTGCTCTTCACTTTCTATGTCAGCAAGAACTTGTCAAGAGGAGGATCGAAGGAAGGCTGGGTCAAGATGACGGGCGTAATGTATCTTTTGGCCAGCAATAAAAATGGAGACAGGATGTGATTAATTTTAATACTTGTTAAAATAGATAAAACATTATTCGATCTTAAAGAGAACATAAAATTGCACTTATAAAAGCAACCGCCGTGTTAAGTTCTCATTATGAGAACAACTCTCTCGAGAGAGTGAGTTCTTAGTCGGAGCAGGTGAGTGTTTATCCCACAGTACTTTGTTTTGTTTCGTGATTCCTACGTTTTCATACTGATTTAATTTCAAAAAAAGTTATTAGTTTTCTTTACTTTCCAGGTTTTATGGTTAACTTCGCTGAATGCGTAACATTCGTTTACAATTCAGTTCTCTGCTACTGTGAATCATAAAACGAATTGACTAAATTATACCCTCACAATATTAATTCCGTTAATTATGTTGTTTCTGGCAGAGAGCTTGTTGTCGTAATCCCAATGGCGTACTTTTCCCTCGTCATATTTATCTTGCTAAGCGCTACATATGGCAGCCGTATTCATGAAAAAGACAAACAAAAAGAAAGATCTGAGAAGGTATGTTTTTTTTTGCTGATACAACATGTAATTTAAACACAAAATAGTCTAAAATACTTCGTGTAACACCTTTGATTTTGACCTTCTTGCAAAAAAAAAAAGAATAACTGAATAAATTGGCATTTTGTAGGTAATGAATTTTACTCTGACTGTTCACATCAGCGAGGCTGGTGAAGAATACAATGAGAAGATCAAGGTGGACCCAAACAAGCGAACAGAGTTGTTTCAAGTTCCCGCTCACCCTGGAGTGGATCGCAGTGACACGTTTCATGATTTCAAACAAGTAAGCTCTCAGACTTAATCATTGTTTTCCCTCTAACCACAGCTTATATATTTAACCCCAAATTTCCTGTAAAAGAAGCACGAGTTTTATAACAACAAACAGGAAGTCGTAAGGAATTTAGTAATTACTGAATTCAACGGTGGTCTTGGCTCGTTTTCAAGTCACCCTCATGTTTTTAAATACTGATGTGCTTCAAGCTTCACTTTAGTGAGAAACAGGGGGACCTGTGCGATTATTTTCTCTGGAGCACTTTGTCCCCAACCCCTTCA
>JAHPZR010040657.1:0-32500 GCA_019787425.1 Platygyra sinensis | reverse complement strand
TGTCGCTGTCGCTGTCGCTGTCGCTGTCGCTGTCGCTGTCGCTGTCGCTGTCGCTGTCGCTGTCGCTGTCGCTGTCGCTGTCGCTGTCGCTGTCGCCTGTCGCTGTCGCTGTCCCTGTCGCTGTCCCTGTCACTGTCCCTGTCACTGTCACTGTCCCTGTCGCTGTCGCCCTGCCGATGTCACTGTCACTGTCACTGTCACTTTCACTTTCACTTTCACTTTCACTTTCACTTTCACTTTCACTTTTCGTTTTAACTTTTTCTTTCACTCTCCACTTTCACTTTCACTTTCGTTTTCACTTTTTCTTTCACTCTCACTTCCACTGTCACTGTCACTATCATTATCAGTTTCATTATTATTTTCATTATCGTAATCATTATCATTAACATTAATATTGTTACTAATACTAGCACTACCAGTATCACTATCATTATTATTAGTTTTATTATTATTATTAATTAAGAGGCAGCCATTTCATAAACACTTCATCGATGATACGATTTTGTTTATTGGGAATAGAATTTTTAGATTTGTGATTGTTTTGCATACTTATAAATATATTTGTAAGCATTTTTATGCGACTTTTTTAGCCTAGTTTTTTTTGTACATTGTCTGAAAAGCCGACCCATTACTTCTTTCAAATGTTTAGTTATTATTATTGCTATTATTATTTTATATTATTATTATTATTATTATTATTTAAAAGCGAAAAACCGTTGTCCACACTTCAGTTGAACATCAGCTCAGAAATAACGCCGTTCTGTAACAGCTCTGTATTCTGCCTTCATTCCATTAGATATTCATTACAGAGACCAGGCGAAGATGATAGTACTTGGATAGCTGAGAGTGAAGTTACTGATCGTTATGCACTCAGTGATGAGGTTAGCAGATTTTTGTGCGCAGTATTCGATATACCACATGAAAGAATCACAGAAGACTCTGTCCGAGGCCACAAGAGTCCGAACTGAAGGTGGGGGAATCATGATAGAAGTTACAGCCTTCAGTCATTCATACAAAACTTAACTCAAATTCATGTTACGCTTGACAACATTTGGATGTGTAAATGTGCATTTTATTTCAATCTGACTCTAACAAAACTTACAACAGCACTTTCTATGACAAGTTTTGAACTCGTAAGGTACTCGAAGGTCGCTAAAAGACCTATTTTTATGCAAATCACCTCAAATAACATCTAATGAAATGTCCTTCATATCACATCTATTTTTACAGCCAGTTTCCCAGTATCTCTTTGCTTCACGGGAAATCCTGACAACAAATTTAAGAAATTCTTTTGTAGCGGAAGGTTTGCATTTACTCCCGTTGATTCTTTTACAGAAAGAGGTAATCAAAAAGCGACAGCAGACTGAGCGAAACCAGTGCTGTACTATGCCCTGGGGGAATGGACCTCAATGCAGGCTATCAAATAGGTCCCGAGCCTAAATCGAAGTGCAAGACCAGTTAAGCCGCTCTAAATCCGTCAGAGTGGCCGTTCTCGACGCGGCGTTTCTGTTTCATAGGGCTTTCATGGTTGTATCCTTACATTAACAGACCAAGTTGCTGGGACGAATACACACACTAGAGTATCACTGAGTGCTGTGAATACTTCTGCGAGAACGTTGGAAACCTCAACAATGGCACAGTAGAGACTTTTGCGAGGCTGTAACCAGCTTTACGATCGGTATCTCTCCATAGGGAGCGCCATGAATCCCGTAGAATATGAATAAAAGATAAACTTGTCTTTCTCGATCATGTCTTGTGTTTTGTGGTGGCCACTTTGAATGTTAAATACATTGTCAGCCAGTGCGAGGTCTGGACTGGAGCTTTAAGAGATTGGCGGATCCTCAGGATAATTTGAGCTTTGAGGATTTTCACGGCCGTCCAAAACTCACAAAATTTTCGGTTCTACTCTGTCCACCCTGGTCTTGTTGTGAAAATCCCTCGGACCACGTGGATCAATATTAACTTCCCCCGCGCCAAATAAATAATGTCAAGCATATAGGTAATGAGAAGTGAGGAAGCCATCACCCATGGGAGATTAGCCTGATACTTAATCGGTGGAATCGGTGGATTCTGTTAACTCAGTACTATTCCCACGGAGGGCCGGGGTGGGGGACATGAAAAAAGAATGGATTTTGTACGTACTTTATTCTCGCTTTGCTCGTGTCAACATCATTTTCTAAAAATCTAAAACTTACGGAGCCCACCAAAGTTATAAGGGGACTTCAGATTTGAGTACGAGTACGAGATCGAGTACGAGAACGACTTTTCAATTCTAGTTTGCAGGCTCCACATTATCACAACACAGACCCATCTCATCCCATGAGCTTCCCTCTCTATCCAAACACCAACATGTAGAGCGAGGACTCTAGAAACGTCACTGGTTTGGAATTCGAAACTCGCAGTCGTACTCAATCTCGTACTCGTAGTCCAATCTGAAGGTCCCTAATATCCTTATCAAGCATACGAGGTGGGTAAAGTTATATCCGGGTAACACCTTTTCATCTTAATGGCTTGCTTCGTGTGAAAACGTTTTGGCACGGCATGACCGGTAAAGCTATGAACGCGTTTGTCAAATAACATATACTTATCAGCCTTTTTAAATTTAAAGTATTAAGCAAAGTGATTATTTCAATGTGTGCTTGATCCAGTTCAGATAATCAGAGGCCTAGATAGCCAAACTAAGAAGAGGCAGCTTGGCCGGGTGGTTAGGGCGCCGCCAGACTTGGAATCCAGAGGTTCAAGTCCCGCTCTGACTACTGAACTGAGTTGTTCTCGGTAGACCCACAGTTTCAACTCCTCGGTCATGCTTGTAAATAACCAACTCGTCCTGCCTCCTGTCAGTTCGGATTTTTAACCATGAATATTATTACATTAGTTGTTTTCATATTTGGTTTCATTGGCCATTAAAAAAACCCACTGAGGAGTGGTCAATTAAGATATTTATTTATTTATTATTATTAAAGTAAGTTCTAGATGTTTACACTATTTTTCCAACCGCCATTTTGTGTAAATTTAGTGTGCAAAATATTTCGAAGAATATTTGAAGTTTGAGGAAAACGTACAGACAACTTGGAAAAGTTTATTCTTCATTATCTGCTAAAATATCACTGATAATTTCTTGACTCTGTGCACTGAATGGCTTTCGACTTTTTTTCAGCCTTTTTGTTGCGTGATAGTACAACCCAAGAATATAAGGACTTTTTCACCCCAAATGTTCCCACATATTTCTTTTTAAAACTTGTCATGCCAGTAAGGCAAAGGCAACTTATGCCAAAAAGATCATAAAACTGGTGGGTTTCGATTCTCGTTCCCCTCGATTTCCCCTCTGTTTGGCTAAACTACGCAAAAAATTAAGCCTGTTCTGCAGGCTTGACTTTTGTGGCGAAACGTCAAGGCGTGTAGAAAAGACAGAAAGTGCTTAACATGGTTCAAACAAATGGTCTTTTGGTGAAAGAAAATACTCGATACTTCAGAATGTATTGTCCTGTATAACTCGATCTTCGCATTCGTTTTCGACAACATGTCTTGGCCTTCTTTATTCTGGGAGATTTCTGGATGAATTTTCAAGCTGTGAGAAAGTCTAGAACTTCCTGTAGTTAGCAAAAAGTGCTACGATAGAATCCGCCCGCCGGATTGTTTACATCTGATGATCCTGGAAGTTAAATTTACACTTGCTTGTGTTGAAGCAAAGGGAAGGACTACTAAACCAATTGTGACGGAGTTCAATATTTCGGTACTGGAGTAAGGATATGAAAGGAAATTGGTGCAGATTAAGGAGGGTGTTATCCACAGAGGCCGAAGGCCGAGGTGGATAACACCCTCCGAGATCTGCAGAATTCTTCAACTGCTACGAAAGCCGAATTTAATAATTGCTTTATTATTCATTCAAAATATTTCCCCGTTCTAAAGGAGTTTCGCCATTTCCGATCCTCTTTGTTTTTCCGCTCACCAACTGTAACACAACCTTGTCCCCAGGTTTTCTTGGTCAACAGTTCAATAATCTGCGGCGGGCTGCACTTTTGACGTCATTTTAACGTCATCGGTTCAATAATTTCGCAGCAGGCTGCACTTTTGACGTCATTGGTTTAATATTTGGTCAACAGCAGCTGGTAAGGACTGGTTATGGATGAATTATGCGTGTGGTTTTAACCAATCAGAAACGGGAAAATATTTTGAATGAATAATAATGTAAGTTATAAGTTTCTTCGTGGTGTTCTGCTAAGGATGCGTGACACAGATCTGCCGATGGTGTTTTTTTCCCTTGAGCCCGCCAAAGTTACCGAATGGTAAGCCAAAACTATTTCTATTATAAATTGAGGAAAAATCTGGCTGAAATCTTATCATGTCACTGACAGCCTTCTCATTATTCTAAAGCCAGTTTGAAATATATCGACCGTATTTGTTTGCTTCTAGCATGGGCCTTCAGCAAAATCCCGTCGACCGTTTGAACATTGTAACAGTGGCTTCGCTTCTTCGACTAAACTTTTAGCTACTTGGAATTAAATTTACTTTCTCCTACTGTTTTTGTGTCTACAGCGCATACGCAGGTAGACACTAAGACGGAGAAAAATGTTTTTAACTTGTCGATATGCAATCGCTAATCAATAAGTGATCCGTGATGCCGAGGAGATTCGGTCGGGCTAAATCCGACCAATCACATGAGAAATCGCAACGAGCGACCTAAGTATTATGGCCGGCCGTGATTTATTAATGAACCCTTGGCATCTGATTGAACTGGAGGATAAACCTGATATTGCCTGGGATAATATGGCAACAAATGGTCTTAGGGATTGCTGATTATCATGCACCACGAAAAGAAGAGGAGAGTGAGAGGCATCGCTTCTCCTTGGATTACTCCCGAACTGAAAAGGCTTAAAAATAGCCTAAGTTTCCCAACAGGTGTAAATTCGGGACATTCCAGTAAACACCTTAAAGAATAAGGTTAATTATGAAATAAAAAATGCCAAATTTAATTATTACAATACATTTTTAAGGAGAATTGCAGAAACATAAAGAATATCTGGAGAGGAATTAACAGACTAATTGGTAATGAATCCAAATCTACTAAGATTACACAGCTGGGGCCCGTTTCTCGAAAAGTCCCGGTAACTTAACGGGCCCTTTATCGTATTTTAAAATCGAAGGCTCAAGAAAAATAAGGAGTGTTCTGATCTCTAATGAAGTCTATTTTGTTTCTTTAGCTGATAACTTTACTGTATAATTTTCCAAATTTTTGAAAATCCCGTCTGGAAGGGAAAACAAAACAGCTTAACGGGCTCGGTAATTACCGGGAGTAGCTACAATGAGCGCGTATACACTTGGCACTAAAATTCGATTTTTCTGCGTCTTGGAAACATTCCCCCCCCTTTCCCCCACAACAATGTTGATTTTTCTATTTCTTCGATTGCACAGACCACGACGCCTACACAACATTGAATTGGGGGGGCCGGGGGTATCAGAGATTTAACGCTAGATGCAAATAAAATAGAACAAATGTTTAAGAATCGAAAATCGTCTTTTCCTAAAAGTGTCTCAACTACTTTTGTCGCCCATTGTAGCTTCGGGAAAACAAGCCCCTGGAGACGGAGAAACACAATAACTAATGACCCCATCGAAACAGTAATAGACCAATTTCGATATATTAAAATTCAGCCTAAACAATAGACCTCAGTACGAGGCTCTGGGAAAACTACAGAGTTTGAGGGGTTTGTTCCCCAGAGCCTCTTTCTGAGGTTCTATTTTTTGAGGACTAAAGCTACGGAATTTGGTCAATTTCCTTAACATTCATTTTTCACAAATAGGGCCTTCCTTAGCCTCTCAAATTAAAGATACTTCCAGTAAATATACCGATTAATTATTTTACTCCCAACAGAGCAAATCTTTAGCTAGCAAAAATATCGAGCCAGGAGAGTTTTAGAATTAATTCAGAAAATACTAGGTCAACTAAGCCAGTGGTGCCCAGATACTATTTCTACGCATCTTCTACAGGAAGCAGCAACCGTGGTTACGTTAGTTTAACCTATTTAATTAATCTCTCTATTACCACTGGAATTTTTCCAAATGCTAGGAAAATAGCTAAAGCTGCACCAATATTTAAAGGGATGCAAAGGCTGATCCCAACAACAATAGACCCATTGCAACTCTGCCCGTAGTGAGTGAACTGATTGAAAGAATTGTTTATAACCTAACACTATGAATATTTAAATCGTAATTATTTATTAACCGAAACTCAGTCTGGATTCAGGCCCATGATTTCCAGAGAAACAGCCTCAATTGTTGTGACCAACGGATGGCTCTGGAATATTGATAACAAACACCTCAATGCTGTGATATTTTTAGATTTGAAAAGCCTTTGACACCACGGACCATGCTATCCTATTAGCAAATCTTAAACTCTATTCTTTTTACGATTCTGTAAATTATGGATAAGCAACTATATTGAATTCCAACAGGAAAATAAGAAATACATGGCCGCAGTTGCAAGTGGAATTGACAGACAAGCAACACTGTGCAGTTAACTGGCTTTTTCGGGAAAAGATTTTATTTTTAGAATTTGATTTCTCAAGTGCAACTTTACCTATGTATTTATTTGTTTCTTGTATTTGTCAATCTACATTTTTTATCCTACTTTTTTCAGCGTTGAATATTTCTCAAGGTTTTAGTTTGAACTTTGCAAGAACCTTAGGACACGCAGTTACCAAGTTGTTGAATGTTTCAAGGATTAATTCACAAGGGTAATTTATTTTTGGAAAGCAAAGCTCGGGTTGTGTTCGGGGAAACACGGCTTTCAAACAAAACCGAAGGTGTTGTTTCTAACATTTTCTACACATGGTTCAAACTGCACCGAGTGTATAAATTATTCTTTTTAAATCATTTCTAAATTGCTTTATGTATGGCAGGTAGGCTTGAGGTAAATCCGAGCGTTCTGATTGGTCTTCTTGGTCGGGTATCGCTATACGGTCCGGTCCGTTCCATGGGAGCGGTCATAAGCTGGTATATTTTTTCTGTTTTCGGAAAAGCCGGAGATATTCAAATTTGCAACCAAAACTACGAAAAGAGGAAATGTAAATACTCTTATTCTTGCATATGAAACCTGCCTAATAGATTGATATTTTATTGAGCTTTACAACAAGAACGAGGAAGACGACATTTTACGTAGGAGGGAATTTATCTGGAAAACGTCTAATGTTAGAGACTGAATCGGCATCAGCAAAGTCAGGACGGGCCGACGCCCCCGTAGACGATTTTATAAAGAAAAGCTTAAAATAATTGGAAACATAATAATAACCAGATGGCTTCTGCTCTAACCACTCTTCTCCACGAATTTTAAGGTAAACCGGTATGACAAATGCGAGAGTTAAAACCCTACCTGCGAAGGAGCATGACCACTTCTTGTCCACTGAAGTATTTTTTATGAACAAACGCAGGAAACACGGACAAGAGCACAAGCCAGCAACAATTTCCAATTTTCAGCGCAGAATTGTCTAGAATGAGAAGAAGCGTTGAAATGTTATCGAGAGAGACGGAGGATCGACTCTAAGCTGCTCTAAGACTGCCTCTTCATCAGCTGCGTTTATGTTTGAATGATTTCACAGCAACCAACTTCGCAACCTCGTTCCCAGGATCTTTACCCTGGCTTGGTGGCGGGGCGGAAAAAGACCCTGGCATCGGCTGGTCATCTTACACCCTGAAATCCTGGGTGTAATAAATTAGCGAGTTAGCATAATCAAAAGTGCCAAAATCACGATGGCGGAGAAACTGTCTGCGCTATTTGACTTGGATCTGCTTTTAATCGTTGTAACTTTCCGTCGTTTTGTTTAAAGCCACTTCAAGTGTAATGTTTTGAATATCTACTGAAAGGCAAAGATATTGTTGCCGCTTAGTATTAATTGGACCACTTGGTTACTTGGGGAATCATACTCGCCTTACTATAATTACTATCGCTTATCAAAAGTAGTCACTAACAATATTATAAGCCGGAGTATTTGAATTGGATGATGTACAAGTTACATTGTAATGGGGATTAACCAAGCTTGTATCACTTGCCTGTATAAGAACAATGTGAATTATAAGGCCCACTGTACAGCAGAAGATTGTATAAGATCCATACTTGGCAGAATGGCCCACGCTATCATGGCGCCCATCTCCAGCCAACACACCCTATTTTCCTTTCAGAGCGTCTAGAAAATTTTTTCTGGTATTTACGCCAGAGTGATATTACCGTTGGGATGAGGAGGTGTCCCTGGTGGTAATGATAAGTGGGTTCATTATGTACCAGAATTCCCATGTGGGGAAACACCAAAAGGACCTTCTTTATAGAAGTACCTGCACAAAGAACTGCAAAACTTAGTAGGAGATTACCAGCTGGGAATTTCCCAAGAAGGAAAGGCTGACTTTTTCATGTAAAGATCTCTTCACATTTGCTACATTTTGTTTCAATTTTCAGCAGGGTTCCAGTTTGTGAGGACATGACTTCAGGGTTGGGAGTGAAGCATACACACTGTATATGACAGTATTGGAAAAGGAGTAAGAGTTTAGAACGGAAGACAATTCCTTTAGGCTCCTCTCGTTCATCCTTCTCTGTAATGCCCACCCTATTGTAAAGAAAAAAGAATTAATTAATTAATAGCAGTGAATGTAAATGTATTGCTGGTATGTTTCTAGTATAATTATTTCATGACACCCAAGTCCCATAGACTGGAGTTGATTTTATTAAATTCAATTGCAGGACTACTACTCTGTTGATTCTTTCCTTAGTGCATATAAATTGTTAACATACTTATTAATGAGCTAGCTGCATCAAGAAAACAAAAGGATTGTCCTCATTTGGTCTGTTCCTAGTGGAAAATCCTGACATCAATTTTAGTAAGATAGCAGACTAGAGTAATACCCAAGATTTGTTGTTTGTTTCTTGTCGTCACTATCATCTCTTAATTTTATGTAGGCTTCATCAACATTTTCAGGGGTCCAATTAGGATCCTCGTCATAGATTGGGGCATCTTCATCAATTTCCTGTGCATCTTCATCATAATCATCCAAATGATCAGATTCCTCTGGAATGGGCGTGGGTTCAACTTCTGCGGGATTACCTTAAACAAGAAATACATGTAGTGCCAGAGAGAGATTTTACTTGGAAGTTTTTAAATAAGGCAGTCCTTAAAGATACAAAATATATTTTTTTTTAGGGGGGGGGGGGTGGGGGAGGGGGAGTAAGTTAAAAAAAGGGTCACAGACAAAACTAACCTTACTCTACAAGTGAAAAATCGAAAGAAGGTTAAAAAGAAAATTCTATGAGCAAATCAATCTGCAGTTATGACAATTTACAAACAAAAAAATATGTATATAATAAAAAGCATGCTCGCTTACCAAAATGTGTGGGAGTGAAGTCCTGTTGATCCTACTCAGTTTGATTTTGAAAGGTCTTAACCCACTGTTTTTGGTTAAGTGCCATCCTGTTCTTTAGCCTGGTAACTTTGGCTTTTAGTGATCTGATTTCTGTCTTCAGGTCTTTGTTTTCTTTCTTTAAGTTATCACACGTCTTGCGGTCGTCTGGAATTAGGCCGCACGGATCAGTCAAAGCAAAAAAAAAAATGATGTTTTCTTTCTCTTTGTACTAAGTTTCTTTTTGCATGGTCATTCAATATCTGCATATTATGGTATTCCACCCAGGGAGAAATAAACAATTTTATTAGGCATAACCTTTTCTTTGCCTGCCAATTTAGTCTTCTAGAAATAATGGCTGTAGGACAAAACACAACTTCTTACTGTTTGGTTGAATGGAGTTGATTGTCCCGCTGCTGATGATAAGAATGTTGTTACAGCCTACAGCCTACAGCCTGCAAATACAAAAAAAATAAAACTTTGCAAAAATTCTAGTTAGTTTACAATTTCAATTTATTCTTATGTTTATTAGTGTTGATGAATAAGTTGATTCAAATTCCAGTTCTTGATCTTGCACTGATTTTCTTCCAAGAATACGTTGCCTCTTACCGTTAGTGCTTCCAGCTCTTGATATTTCGGCAGTGTCAACTGAAGATGAGGTTGTTCTATCGACTCGTCAGCTCAGTAAGAGGTTGGTTGACCTAAGGGAAAAAATAAGGGTGCGGAATGACTGACAGAGGTGACCAAAGAAAAAGTATAGAGACGTACATTTTACCTGCATTAATTTAGGCTCGGTCTCTTCACAGGTACTGGATGCAAATGTTTCCAGTTGCACCGGACAACACAGCGGCTCATAATGTCGCCACAACACGCAGAAAACAACAGCTGCTCGGTAGTTGTTCGCATTTCTAAATATACCTATTTTTCCCAACGAAAACTTCCACTCTGCATACTGAATTAGCCACGTTTTCAGAGTTTTGTTGTGACTTTGACGTCAGTTCAGTTCCCGACCCAATCGGACTTTTCTAACTCGAGTAATGGCGGACGGTTTGAGCACGAAGCTACAGTCATATTTATCGGACTCCTCTTTAGACTTCTGACTTAAGATTTGGCCCAATTACTATTTGGGTGATGATGTTTTCATATCGGTAGAGATTAGGAAAAGTGTATTTTCGTTGCAGTAGCACTTTAAATTATTTTCTATTTTTGAAAAAAAATTTGACTTTTTTTAGTTTTTTTTTTAAATTCCGCACTTCGCACTCCCCATTTTCAGAACAGCCCTGCGGGCAAGCTCGTGTTAATGAGACACTGTTGCTGTGGAGTTTAACATATTACAGCCACACCCACACAGGGGGGGGGGGGGGGCAGATCTAACAGGACCAGTGAGGGTAATTTTCCTTGGCCACACTGGACAGAAATTGATATGGGTAACAACATTGCACCTCCCCCCTTTCATCTGCATCATCATCATCATCATCATCTTTATTTAAACACGGTAAAATACATTTTGCTGGGTAGATGCAAGAAACATTGATTATAGTGGTGGAACATGGGTGACAGGGAAGGTAGAGTCTATCTCCCCTAGAGTAGCAGTGTCTCAAGGGGAACTTATGTTGAGGGATAACAGAGAATGGACCAGAAGAGAGGTGCCTTTCTGGGAGGTAAAAAGGTCAGATGGTACGATGGCACCATCCTGGAGAGACCCGGACCTATTACCAAGGGTAACCAACATAGGATGGACCAGAAGAGGGGTTCCCTTCGGAGAGCTAAATAGGTCAGATGGTAAGATGGCACCATCCTGGAGAGACCCGGACCTATTACCAAGGGTGGCCAACATAGGATGGACCAGAAGAGGGGTGCCCTTCTGGGAGGTAAATAGGTCAGATGGTACGATGGCACCATCCTGGAGAGACCCGGACCTATTACCAAGGGTGGCGATAGCACTTACTGTGGGGCAAAGTGCAGCCTAGGTTGCACTTCCCTGCCACCAAAAACTTTATTGACTAAGCAGCTATGAATTACATACAATAAAGGAAATAGGATGTAGCTGTAAAATAAGCCTATAAAGTTCAGCAGGTAAAGGATGCCGTCTCACCAAAGGCAATTACAATCACATGAGGGGAAAGATTGGAAAGGTGAAGGTACCAATACAGGGAGGGGGAGGGGAAAGCGGAGAACGGCCTTGCTTGAATAATAGGGAACTTAAGCACTGACGACGGCGACGCCAGGGACGACGCCTGGCAAAAATTGGATTTTAATTTTACTCTCGAATTTCGTAAGTAACAAACCCGTTCAGAGTGCAAATCTGTCTAAAAACCTGCTCAAACTAAATATATAATGCCAGCGATCAATTCGATAAGGAAATTTAAAATATTTGCCGTCGTAGCGTACGTTCTCCAAAATACACAAAACTTGGTCATTTCACGTTGTTGTTTGGCAGAGAACGGCAACGAAATGTACAAAGATTTATAACGCACGTGCACAGCTATTGTTTTGCTCATTAAACCTTTTGCTTGGCGACGTTGCCGTTGCCGTTGCCGTCGTGGTTTGCTTAAGTTCCTTAATAGCTTACAACTGAGACAGGGTCAGAAGACAATGGGATTATTAACTGGGGATTGAAGGAGTTGGGAGGGGTATAGCATGCCGAAATCAAATGCGGGCGTGGTGGAAAATTACTGGGAGCTTTGTCGTATGATTACCCATGTGGTAAACGATTACGTTACATTGGACATTGACCTAAGGCTATTGCACAATGGCTAAAATGCGGAAGATAACAAACTGGTGACAACTTTAGATGACAGGTATGACGTAAACTACAGAGCTCATTAAACACAGTTTAAATGCTTAAACTCCTAATTGATGAGACACTGTTGCTGTGGAGTTTAATATATTACAGTCACACCCACACAGGGGGAGGGGGTGGCAGATGTAACAGGACCAGCGAGGGTAATTTGGCTCCTTGGCCACACTAGACGGAAATTGATATGGGTAACAACATTGCACCTCCCCCCTTTTGCTGGGTAAATGCAAGAAACAGAACAAAACACTGATTATAGAGGCGAAACATGGGTGGCAGAGAAGGCAGAGTCTCACCTAGAGTAGCCATGTCACTAGGAGAACCTACGTCAGAGGATAACATAGGATGGACCAGAAGAGGGGTGCCCTTCTGGGGGAGGTAAATAGGTCAGATGGTACGATGGCACCATCCTGGAGAGACCCGGACCTGTTACCAAGGGTGGCGATAGCACTTACTGTGGGGCAAAGTGCAGCCTAGGTTGGACTTCCCTGCTACGGTTGTGAGCTCCTACTTGCCCGAGAAGGGGAAGGGATGAACACAATCACCCCACAGTAAAGAAAATAAAGCAGACCTCCATAGTAGTAGGAGGTCTGCCATCTGCAGTGAGATTCAAAAAAGCATGGTTAATCATGACTGATATTGGCTTGACTCACTAAGTTATACATCAATAGATAGTGTAGTTAACCTAAATGATTGACCTTTTCAGTCCTGTGGTGTAGGCGGCATGAAAATAATGCGAGTATGCTACAGGCAATGGGCAATGACATAAGACAGGGAATAAGCTCGTTGGGAAGCTTACGTTGTCAACCGACTAGAGTTGGAAAACTGGGGAAGCCAGTGGAGAGAATTTGAAAAGGTTCAACCAGATCTTATAGTAGACCTAAATTACAACATTAGAGTTATCCATGGCTAATTTGTTATGGATAGCTAATAGAGTTTGTTGCGGAGTTCTTATGTAACGTCATAACAGTCTGAGCTCCAGCGGCACAATACCTTGATAAGCTACGAAGGCACACCAGCCGCAGCTACAGTAGTAGCTGCACCAGTCCGGAAACTGTGTGTGAAATAGTGGTCAGCAAGTAGTCCACAATCTTGCAGTGTAGACCGAAGCTCCTTCGTCATAGAGGCACGGGAGAGCCACTTGCCATTGGCGAAGGTAAACAAAGGGCCTGTAGCAGCTGGTTTACATTGTAGCAGGTAGTCTCTCATAGCCATCACAGAACAGATAGAGGTGGTGGACCTTGCTATGGTTAAGGTACAGCCTTGCGAAAGGGGTCGGTTTTAGATTGCTTTATGGAAGCAAGCATGGGGTTGGGGGATTCTATGTTAGGGACAAAGGTAACATCTCTTAGACAAAGATGGACAGTAGGGTCAAAACTACTGCTATTACAAGTAAATTCACTTGCACGTAGAAAACCAAAAAATGCTAGGGTGAAGGCGGTTCACAGCATTATGTGGTCTTCGTTGCAACTTTGGGGAGGCTGGAAATAATTGTACATTGAGACCTGACGGGTGGACGGGGTGTTGCGGAAGGCAGACTTGATGTCTGGCGTAGACATAAAACACCCCTGACCCAGTTTCTAGATGATCGAGATGGCATTATCTACCGTAATATAATGTAAAGAATAATCATTGGGGCTGATATGGGTATTGACACTTGTGGAGTGGTGTTTGGGATATGAAAGGTGGAAAATTGTACGCCAATCGGAGGAGTGTTTTTTTGGAACAACCCCAATGGGATAGACCTGTAAGTTCGGAAAGGGAGGGAAGATGAAAGGGCCGGCTGTGTGGCCCAAGTGCACTTCTTTTAGAATATTTTTTGCTGATTATGGAGGGTTATCCCTGGCAGACAGGAGGTTAGGATATTCTTGGGGGGTCCGTGGACCTTGAAAACCAATTTTAAAACCTTGAGTGAGACTGGTAAGGAGATTGTCAACGTGGGCACGGTTAGGATGATCATGCAGGTAGGAGGAAAGCTGAGGGATATTAATGGGAGTGGAGGGGGACAACCTTATAATAATAATAATAATAATAATAATAATAATAATAATAATAATAATAATAATAATAATAATAATAATAATAATAATAATAATAATTTACATTTCTAAAGCGCTAAAATTATAAAAATATTCTAAAGCGCTTTACAAACCTAACTACCTTGACAGGTAGTTAGGTACGGCATCGGGAGGAATCGCGAGAGCGGCTAATTGACTTTGGCTGGGATCCCGAGTTGGACAGATCATGGTGGTTCTTTCCAGAATGGGCTCCTGAGCATCCAGGTTTGTTGCACTGGTGTCTGTAGGAGCACGGGGTGCGGGCACAGGGGACCCCGTTGTTGAAATTGTAGTACAGGTCAGCATGGTTTGGGCTGGGAGAGTCCTAGGACCTAGGAGAGAGTGGGCAAGAATCCGTAAAGTGGTCAGTACTGCTACAGGACTAACAAAGGATGGACTTTGGTAAGCCCGTAAACTTATCCAAGTAAAGCTGGACATCTCGCTCCCCCATTTCTTTAAGAGATTGTGGGACGCCCGGCGCCTAAATTCTACGTCATACACGTACCAAGCCATACCCGGGAATTTTTTTCGCTGATTCGTGGATCAGCTGCTGGTAAGAGATTAAGTCAACCCCACGGGAAGGGTAGAAATACAAAATGACAGAGGAGGATATGGGGAAAGCATCAAGCCATCGGTCGATGCTAGTGATCTTGGGGCGTTGGGCAGGGGATGTGTGTGGGATAGTAAGGCCATCGTTTCCCACCTGGAGCTTTAAGTTAGACTGTTTACTCAATCGCGTAAGAGGGAGGAAAAAGGGAGAAGGCAAACACATACTCACCGTTCGTGATGGCCGCTATCTGGCTGTTGGAAAGGTGGCTGGCCACCGACGGAAGCCTGTAGTTCCTGTGGATGGAAGCAACATCGTCCGGATTGCCAAGGTCTAGAGCAGCGCGGCCGCCATGTTTTCCGCCATTGAAAGACCGCACAGGAGGAAGAGTGGGAACGACCGACGGCTCGTGAACTGGAACGAGACCTGTAAAGCCGGGCAGTGTTGGCTGAATTGGCGAGGCTTGAGCCGGTTCTTTTTCAGGCAGGACGACCGGTTCACTTGTGGAACTGGAGTTTAAGTCTGCCAGTTTGGCTTCCACTATGGAGGCTATCATCGCTGATAACTGGTCGGGAACCTGCGGCTCAGTATTCGTAGCCGGAGAATCGCTTTCTTGGAGTCGAGTGATCAAGACGCGACGAGGACCGGTTTGGTGTAGATGGCGTTGCGACAGCATGAAGCGGAGAGTCTCCGTGGGCATGGCTGTGTAGTTAATTGTCATATTGTTGGCCGGCAATTGCGATGATCCGGCGCCAGAGGCTGGACTACTGAGTCCGGTTAGGTTTGCATGGTTTAGGCATAACGAAAGCGGAGAACGGCCTTGCTTGAATAATAGCTTACAACTGAGACAGAGTCAGAAGACAATGGGATTATTAAGTGGGGATTGAAGGAGTTGGGAGGGGTATAGCATGCCGAAATAACACGCGGGCGTGGTGGAAAATTACTGGGAGCTTTGTCGCATGATCCCCCATGTGGTAAACGATTACGTTACGTTGGACATTGACGTAAGGCTATTGCACAATGGCTAAAATGCGGAAGAAAACAAATTCGTGACAACTTAAGATGACAGCTATGACGTAAACTACAGAGCTCATTAAACACAGTTTAAATGCTTAAACTTCTAATTGCGTGTTTTTGACAAGGTCCATTGTGTCTTCAGCGAGCTCGAGTACTTATCAGTCCGTGTGTGTTTTCTACAAGGTCCATTGTGCCCCTGGATTGTGTTCAGTGCAGAGTGCGTGGTTTTTCTGGTAAGTTTTGTTTTATAAACTTCTGCTCTAAAGCCGGAGGAACAACTCAGACATTCTGGATTGATACTTGTTTTACGGGTCGTTGAAAATCATTGCAAAATGACTTTCGTTCGCGCGGCAACCGATCATGAATGGTTTGTGCAGTTCCTAGCGTTTGGAAAAAGTGGCAAAATCGAAATCTTTACTTGTTGTTTGCAAAATTCGATCCACTTTGGTCACAAATCGACCCACTTTGGTCACAAAGTCAGCCTGAACTATCACAGTTACAAGATCAGAATACTAAAATGAGCTTTCCATTCAAGCGATTCACTGATGCCATTCACCAGGTACATGTACACCTTTCCAGAATTAGGTCTACATTGTGCTTTCTTCAGCTCGAGAAGAACTTTAAAACTTGGTTTTTGTCAAATTTATCATGGTTAAGTAAGCGACTTTACAATTTCTTTTTCTCTAAAAATCTTATCCAGTCCTTGGGAAGTTGGGCTCAAAATGTGTGTAGCTAAGGTGTAGCTAAGTGCATGACCACTATAAACAAACGTTTGACATTTTTGACATTTTTTTGGACAAAATGTGGTTGTTGTACGTAGTGTTCAAGAGAAATCTTGTTCATTTATGGAAATTCAGTTAATGGTGAGCTTACACCGGTTAGTTTCGTTTGTTTCACACCACGGCTTGTTTTCAAACAATTTATTTTAAAGAAAACATCTATACTGTCAGTTTCTTGTGTACTTTCGAGTTGTGGGAAGTCATGCTCAATGTGTGAAATATTTACATCGACTCGATGTAAATATTTCACACATTGAGCATGACTTCCCACAACTCGAAAGTACACAAGAAACTGACAGTATAGATGTTTTCTTTAAAATAAATTGTTTGAAAACAAGCCGTGGTGTGAAACAAACGAAACTAACCGGTGTAAGCTCACCATTAACTGAATTTCCATAAATGAACAAGATTTCTCTTGAACACTACGTACAACAACCACATTTTGTCCAAAAAAATGTCAAAAATGTCAAACGTTTGTTTATAGTGGTCATGCACTTAGCTACACCTTAGCTACACACATTTTGAGCCCAACTTCCCAAGGACTGGATAAGATTTTTAGAGAAAAAGAAATTGTAAAGTCGCTTACTTAACCATGATAAATTTGACAAAAACCAAGTTTTAAAGTTCTTCTCGAGCTGAAGAAAGCACAATGTAGACCTAATTCTGGAAAGGTGTACATGTACCTGGTGAATGGCATCAGTGAATCGCTTGAATGGAAAGCTCATTTTAGTATTCTGATCTTGTAACTGTGATAGTTCAGGCTGACTTTGTGACCAAAGTGGGTCGATTTGTGACCAAAGTGGATCGAATTTTGCAAACAACAAGTAAAGATTTCGATTTTGCCACTTTTTCCAAACGCTAGGAACTGCACAAACCATTCATGATCGGTGCCGCGCGAACGAAAGTCATTTTGCAATGATTTTCAACGACCCGTAAAACAAGTATCAATCCAGAATGTCTGAGTTGTTCCTCCGGCTTTAGAGCAGAAGTTTATAAAACAAAACTTACCAGAAAAACCACGCACTCTGCACTGAACACAATCCAGGGGCACAATGGACCTTGTAGAAAACACACACGGACTGATAAGTACTCGAGCTCGCTGAAGACACAATGGACCTTGTCAAAAACACGCAATTAGAAGTTTAAGCATTTAAACTGTGTTTAATGAGCTCTGTAGTTTACGTCATAGCTGTCATCTTAAGTTGTCACGAATTTGTTTTCTTCCGCATTTTAGCCATTGTGCAATAGCCTTACGTCAATGTCCAACGTAACGTAATCGTTTACCACATGGGGGATCATGCGACAAAGCTCCCAGTAATTTTCCACCACGCCCGCGTGTTATTTCGGCATGCTATACCCCTCCCAACTCCTTCAATCCCCACTTAATAATCCCATTGTCTTCTGACTCTGTCTCAGTTGTAAGCTATTATTCAAGCAAGGCCGTTCTCCGCTTTCGTTATGCCTAAACCATGCAAACCTAACCGGACTCAGTAGTCCAGCCTCTGGCGCCGGATCATCGCAATTGCCGGCCAACAATATGACAATTAACTACACAGCCATGCCCACGGAGACTCTCCGCTTCATGCTGTCGCAACGCCATCTACACCAAACCGGTCCTCGTCGCGTCTTGATCACTCGACTCCAAGAAAGCGATTCTCCGGCTACGAATACTGAGCCGCAGGTTCCCGACCAGTTATCAGCGATGATAGCCTCCATAGTGGAAGCCAAACTGGCAGACTTAAACTCCAGTTCCACAAGTGAACCGGTCGTCCTGCCTGAAAAAGAACCGGCTCAAGCCTCGCCAATTCAGCCAACACTGCCCGGCTTTACAGGTCTCGTTCCAGTTCACGAGCCGTCGGTCGTTCCCACTCTTCCTCCTGTGCGGTCTTTCAATGGCGGAAAACATGGCGGCCGCGCTGCTCTAGACCTTGGCAATCCGGACGATGTTGCTTCCATCCACAGGAACTACAGGCTTCCGTCGGTGGCCAGCCACCTTTCCAACAGCCAGATAGCGGCCATCACGAACGGTGAGTATGTGTTTGCCTTCTCCCTTTTTCCTCCCTCTTACGCGATTGAGTAAACAGTCTAACTTAAAGCTCCAGGTGGGAAACGATGGCCTTACTATCCCACACACATCCCCTGCCCAACGCCCCAAGATCACTAGCATCGACCGATGGCTTGATGCTTTCCCCATATCCTCCTCTGTCATTTTGTATTTCTACCCTTCCCGTGGGGTTGACTTAATCTCTTACCAGCAGCTGATCCACGAATCAGCGAAAAAAATTCCCGGGTATGGCTTGGTACGTGTATGACGTAGAATTTAGGCGCCGGGCGTCCCACAATCTCTTAAAGAAATGGGGGAGCGAGATGTCCAGCTTTACTTGGATAAGTTTACGGGCTTACCAAAGTCCATCCTTTGTTAGTCCTGTAGCAGTACTGACCACTTTACGGATTCTTGCCCACTCTCTCCTAGGTCCTAGGACTCTCCCAGCCCAAACCATGCTGACCTGTACTACAATTTCAACAACGGGGTCCCCTGTGCCCGCACCCCGTGCTCCTACAGACACCAGTGCAACAAACCTGGATGCTCAGGAGCCCATTCTGGAAAGAACCACCATGATCTGTCCAACTCGGGATCCCAGCCAAAGTCAATTAGCCGCTCTCGCGATTCCTCCCGATGCCGTACCTAACTACCTGTCAAGGTAGTTAGGTTTGTAAAGCGCTTTAGAATATTTTTATAATTTTAGCGCTTTAGAAATGTAAATTATTATTATTATTATTATTATTATTATTATTATTATTATTATTATTATTATTATTATTATTATTATTATTATTATTATTATTATAAGGTTGTCCCCCTCCACTCCCATTAATATCCCTCAGCTTTCCTCCTACCTGCATGATCATCCTAACCGTGCCCACGTTGACAATCTCCTTACCAGTCTCACTCAAGGTTTTAAAATTGGTTTTCAAGGTCCACGGACCCCCCAAGAATATCCTAACCTCCTGTCTGCCAGGGATAACCCTCCATAATCAGCAAAAAATATTCTAAAAGAAGTGCACTTGGGCCACACAGCCGGCCCTTTCATCTTCCCTCCCTTTCCGAACTTACAGGTCTATCCCATTGGGGTTGTTCCAAAAAAACACTCCTCCGATTGGCGTACAATTTTCCACCTTTCATATCCCAAACACCACTCCACAAGTGTCAATACCCATATCAGCCCCAATGATTATTCTTTACATTATATTACGGTAGATAATGCCATCTCGATCATCTAGAAACTGGGTCAGGGGTGTTTTATGTCTACGCCAGACATCAAGTCTGCCTTCCGCAACACCCCGTCCACCCGTCAGGTCTCAATGTACAATTATTTCCAGCCTCCCCAAAGTTGCAACGAAGACCACATAATGCTGTGAACCGCCTTCACCCTAGCATTTTTTGGTTTTCTACGTGCAAGTGAATTTACTTGTAATAGCAGTAGTTTTGACCCTACTGTCCATCTTTGTCTAAGAGATGTTACCTTTGTCCCTAACATAGAATCCCCCAACCCCATGCTTGCTTCCATAAAGCAATCTAAAACCGACCCCTTTCGCAAGGCTGTACCTTAACCATAGCAAGGTCCACCACCTCTATCTGTTCTGTGATGGCTATGAGAGACTACCTGCTACAATGTAAACCAGCTGCTACAGGCCCTTTGTTTACCTTCGCCAATGGCAAGTGGCTCTCCCGTGCCTCTATGACGAAGGAGCTTCGGTCTACACTGCAAGATTGTGGACTACTTGCTGACCACTATTTCACACACAGTTTCCGGACTGGTGCAGCTACTACTGTAGCTGCGGCTGGTGTGCCTTCGTAGCTTATCAAGGTATTGTGCCGCTGGAGCTCAGACTGTTATGAACGTTACATAAGAACTCCGCAACAAACTCTATTAGCTATCCATAACAAATTAGCCATGGATAACTCTAATGTTGTAATTTAGGTCTACTATAAGATCTGGTTGAACCTTTTCAAATTCTCTCCACTGGCTTCCCCAGTTTTCCAACTCTAGTCGGTTGACAACGTAAGCTGCCCAACGAGCTTATTCCCTGTCTTATGTCATTGCCCATTGCCTGTAGCATACTCGCATTATTTTCATGCCGCCTACACCACAGGACTGAAAAGGTCAATCATTTAGGTTAACTACACTATCTATTGATGTATAACTTAGTGAGTCAAGCCAATATCAGTCATGATTAACCATGCTTTTTTGAATCTCACTGCAGATGGCAGACCTCCTACTACTATGGAGGTCTGCTTTATTTTCTTTACTGTGGGGTGATTGTGTTCATCCCTTCCCCTTCTCGGGCAAGTAGGAGCTCGCAACCGTAGCAGGGAAGTCCAACCTAGGCTGCACTTTGCCCCACAGTAAGTGCTATCGCCACCCTTGGTAACAGGTCCGGGTCTCTCCAGGATGGTGCCATCGTACCATCTGACCTATTTACCTCCCCCAGAAGGGCACCCCTCTTCTGGTCCATCCTATGTTATCCTCTGACGTAGGTTCTCCTAGTGACATGGCTACTCTAGGTGAGACTCTGCCTTCTCTGCCACCCATGTTTCGCCACTATAATCAGTGTTTTGTTCTGTTTCTTGCATTTACCCAGCAAAAGGGGGGAGGTGCAATGTTGTTACCCATATCAATTTCCGTCTAGTGTGGCCAAGGAGCCAAATTACCCTCGCTGGTCCTGTTACATCTGCCACCCCCTCCCCCTGTGTGGGTGTGACTGTAATATATTAAACTCCACAGCAACAGTGTCTCATCAATTAGGAGTTTAAGCATTTAAACTGTGTTTAATGAGCTCTGTAGTTTACGTCATACCTGTCATCTAAAGTTGTCACCAGTTTGTTATCTTCCGCATTTTAGCCATTGTGCAATAGCCTTAGGTCAATGTCCAATGTAACGTAATCGTTTACCACATGGGTAATCATACGACAAAGCTCCCAGTAATTTTCCACCACGCCCGCATTTGATTTCGGCATACTATACCCCTCCCAACTCCTTCAATCCCCAGTTAATAATCCCATTGTCTTCTGACCCTGTCTCAGTTGTAAGCTATTAAGGAACTTAAGCAAACCACGACGGCAACGGCAACGGCAACGTCGCCAAGCAAAAGGTTTAATGAGCAAAACAATAGCTGTGCACGTGCGTTATAAATCTTTGTACATTTCGTTGCCGTTCTCTGCCAAACAACAACGTGAAATGACCAAGTTTTGTGTATTTTGGAGAACGTACACTACGACGGCAAATATTTTAAATTTCCTTATCGAATTGATCGCTGGCATTATATATTTAGTTTGAGCAGGTTTTTAGACAGATTTGCACTCTGAACGGGTTTGTTACTTACGAAATTCGAGAGTAAAATTAAAATCCAATTTTTGCCAGGCGTCGTCCCTGGCGTCGCCGTCGTCAGTGCTTAAGTTCCCTATTATTCAAGCAAGGCCGTTCTCCGCTTTCCCCTCCCCCTCCCTGTATTGGTACCTTCACCTTTCCAATCTTTCCCCTCATGTGATTGTAATTGCCTTTGGTGAGACGGCATCCTTTACCTGCTGAACTTTATAGGCTTATTTTACAGCTACATCCTATTTCCTTTATTGTATGTAATTCATAGCTGCTTAGTCAATAAAGTTTTTGGTGGCAGGGAAGTGCAACCTAGGCTGCACTTTGCCCCACAGTAAGTGCTATCGCCACCCTTGGTAATAGGTCCGGGTCTCTCCAGGATGGTGCCATCGTACCATCTGACCTATTTACCTCCCAGAAGGGCACCCCTCTTCTGGTCCATCCTATGTTGGCCACCCTTGGTAATAGGTCCGGGTCTCTCCAGGATGGTGCCATCTTACCATCTGACCTATTTAGCTCTCCGAAGGGAACCCCTCTTCTGGTCCATCCTATGTTGGTTACCCTTGGTAATAGGTCCGGGTCTCTCCAGGATGGTGCCATCGTACCATCTGACCTTTTTACCTCCCAGAAAGGCACCTCTCTTCTGGTCCATTCTCTGTTATCCCTCAACATAAGTTCCCCTTGAGACACTGCTACTCTAGGGGAGATAGACTCTACCTTCCCTGTCACCCATGTTCCACCACTATAATCAATGTTTCTTGCATCTACCCAGCAAAATGTATTTTACCGTGTTTAAATAAAGATGATGATGATGATGATGATGCAGATGAAAGGGGGGAGGTGCAATGTTGTTACCCATATCAATTTCTGTCCAGTGTGGCCAAGGAAAATTACCCTCACTGGTCCTGTTAGATCTGCCCCCCCCCCCCCCCTGTGTGGGTGTGGCTGTAATATGTTAAACTCCACAGCAACAGTGTCTCATTAACACGAGCTTGCCCGCAGGGCTGTTCTGAAAATGGGGAGTGCGAAGTGCGGAATTTAAAAAAAAAAACTAAAAAAAGTCAAATTTTTTTTCAAAAATAGAAAATAATTTAAAGTGCTACTGCAACGAAAATACACTTTTCCTAATCTCTACCGATATGAAAACATCATCACCCAAATAGTAATTGGGCCAAATCTTAAGTCAGAAGTCTAAAGAGGAGTCCGATAAATATGACTGTAGCTTCGTGCTCAAACCGTCCGCCATTACTCGAGTTAGAAAAGTCCGATTGGGTCGGGAACTGAACTGACGTCAAAGTCACAACAAAACTCTGAAAACGTGGCTAATTCAGTATGCAGAGTGGAAGTTTTCGTTGGGAAAAATAGGTATATTTAGAAATGCGAACAACTACCGAGCAGCTGTTGTTTTCTGCGTGTTGTGGCGACATTATGAGCCGCTGTGTTGTCCGGTGCAACTGGAAACATTTGCATCCAGTACCTGTGAAGAGACCGAGCCTAAATTAATGCAGGTAAAATGTACGTCTCTATACTTTTTCTTTGGTCACCTCTGTCAGTCATTCCGCACCCTTATTTTTTCCCTTAGGTCGACCAACCTCTTACTGAGCTGACGAGTCGATAGAACAACCTCATCTTCAGTTGACACTGCCGAAATATCAAGAGCTGGAAGCACTAACGGTAAGAGGCAACGTATTCTTGGAAGAAAATCAGTGCAAGATCAAGAACTGGAATTTGAATCAACTTATTCATCAACACTAATAAACATAAGAATAAATTGAAATTGTAAACTAACTAGAATTTTTGCAAAGTTTTATTTTTTTTGTATTTGCAGGCTGTAGGCTGTAGGCTGTAACAACATTCTTATCATCAGCAGCGGGACAATCAACTCCATTCAACCAAACAGTAAGAAGTTGTGTTTTGTCCTACAGCCATTATTTCTAGAAGACTAAATTGGCAGGCAAAGAAAAGGTTATGCCTAATAAAATTGTTTATTTCTCCCTGGGTGGAATACCATAATATGCAGATATTGAATGACCATGCAAAAAGAAACTTAGTACAAAGAGAAAGAAAACATCATTTTTTTTTTTGCTTTGACTGATCCGTGCGGCCTAATTCCAGACGACCGCAAGACGTGTGATAACTTAAAGAAAGAAAACAAAGACCTGAAGACAGAAATCAGATCACTAAAAGCCAAAGTTACCAGGCTAAAGAACAGGATGGCACTTAACCAAAAACAGTGGGTTAAGACCTTTCAAAATCAAACTGAGTAGGATCAACAGGACTTCACTCCCACACATTTTGGTAAGCGAGCATGCTTTTTATTATATACATATTTTTTTGTTTGTAAATTGTCATAACTGCAGATTGATTTGCTCATAGAATTTTCTTTTTAACCTTCTTTCGATTTTTCACTTGTAGAGTAAGGTTAGTTTTGTCTGTGACCCTTTTTTTAACTTACTCCCCCTCCCCCACCCCCCCCCCCCTAAAAAAAAATATATTTTGTATCTTTAAGGACTGCCTTATTTAAAAACTTCCAAGTAAAATCTCTCTCTGGCACTACATGTATTTCTTGTTTAAGGTAATCCCGCAGAAGTTGAACCCACGCCCATTCCAGAGGAATCTGATCATTTGGATGATTATGATGAAGATGCACAGGAAATTGATGAAGATGCCCCAATCTATGACGAGGATCCTAATTGGACCCCTGAAAATGTTGATGAAGCCTACATAAAATTAAGAGATGATAGTGACGACAAGAAACAAACAACAAATCTTGGGTATTACTCTAGTCTGCTATCTTACTAAAATTGATGTCAGGATTTTCCACTAGGAACAGACCAAATGAGGACAATCCTTTTGTTTTCTTGATGCAGCTAGCTCATTAATAAGTATGTTAACAATTTATATGCACTAAGGAAAGAATCAACAGAGTAGTAGTCCTGCAATTGAATTTAATAAAATCAACTCCAGTCTATGGGACTTGGGTGTCATGAAATAATTATACTAGAAACATACCAGCAATACATTTACATTCACTGCTATTAATTAATTAATTCTTTTTTCTTTACAATAGGGTGGGCATTACAGAGAAGGATGAACGAGAGGAGCCTAAAGGAATTGTCTTCCGTTCTAAACTCTTACTCCTTTTCCAATACTGTCATATACAGTGTGTATGCTTCACTCCCAACCCTGAAGTCATGTCCTCACAAACTGGAACCCTGCTGAAAATTGAAACAAAATGTAGCAAATGTGAAGAGATCTTTACATGAAAAAGTCAGCCTTTCCTTCTTGGGAAATTCCCAGCTGGTAATCTCCTACTAAGTTTTGCAGTTCTTTGTGCAGGTACTTCTATAAAGAAGGTCCTTTTGGTGTTTCCCCACATGGGAATTCTGGTACATAATGAACCCACTTATCATTACCACCAGGGACACCTCCTCATCCCAACGGTAATATCACTCTGGCGTAAATACCAGAAAAAATTTTCTAGACGCTCTGAAAGGAAAATAGGGTGTGTTGGCTGGAGATGGGCGCCATGATAGCGTGGGCCATTCTGCCAAGTATGGATCTTATACAATCTTCTGCTGTACAGTGGGCCTTATAATTCACATTGTTCTTATACAGGCAAGTGATACAAGCTTGGTTAATCCCCATTACAATGTAACTTGTACATCATCCAATTCAAATACTCCGGCTTATAATATTGTTAGTGACTACTTTTGATAAGCGATAGTAATTATAGTAAGGCGAGTATGATTCCCCAAGTAACCAAGTGGTCCAATTAATACTAAGCGGCAACAATATCTTTGCCTTTCAGTAGATATTCAAAACATTACACTTGAAGTGGCTTTAAACAAAACGACGGAAAGTTACAACGATTAAAAGCAGATCCAAGTCAAATAGCGCAGACAGTTTCTCCGCCATCGTGATTTTGGCACTTTTGATTATGCTAACTCGCTAATTTATTACACCCAGGATTTCAGGGTGTAAGATGACCAGCCGATGCCAGGGTCTTTTTCCGCCCCGCCACCAAGCCAGGGTAAAGATCCTGGGAACGAGGTTGCGAAGTTGGTTGCTGTGAAATCATTCAAACATAAACGCAGCTGATGAAGAGGCAGTCTTAGAGCAGCTTAGAGTCGATCCTCCGTCTCTCTCGATAACATTTCAACGCTTCTTCTCATTCTAGACAATTCTGCGCTGAAAATTGGAAATTGTTGCTGGCTTGTGCTCTTGTCCGTGTTTCCTGCGTTTGTTCATAAAAAATACTTCAGTGGACAAGAAGTGGTCATGCTCCTTCGCAGGTAGGGTTTTAACTCTCGCATTTGTCATCTACGGTTACCTTTACAAATACGCCTGGAGAAGAGGGTTAGAGCAGAAAGCCATCTGGTTATTATTGTTTCCAATTATTTTAAGCTTCTTTATAAAAATCGTCTATCAGGCCTCCTCGACTTTCGATGATGCCGATTTCCCGTCTCTAACATTAGACGTTTTCCAGATAAATTCACCCTACGTGAAAATGCGTCTTCCTCGTCTTGTTGTAAGCTCATAAAAGTATCCAAAGTTCTATTAGGCAGTAGTGTCTTTGCGAAGCATGAGAGTGTAATGACATTTTCTCTTTTCGTAGTTTTGGTTGCCAAATTTGAATTTCGGCTTGCGAAAACAGAAAAAAATACACAGCCTTATGGACCGCTTTCCATGGAAACGGAACCGGACCGATAAGCGCATACCTGACCAAGATAAGAAACCAATCCGACGCGTCGGATTTACCTCAAAGCCTACACTTGCCATACAATAAAGGCAATTTAGAAAATGATTCTAAAAAGAATAATTTTACGAAACTACGGTGCAGGTTTGAACCATGTGTAGAAAATGGCTAGAAACAACCACCTTCAGGTTTTGTTTGAAAGCCGTGTGTGCCCGAAACAAACCCGAGCTTTGCTTTCCAAAGATTAAATTAACCCTTGTGAACTAATCCATTGAGAACATTCAAAACAACTTCGTTAACTGCGTGTCCATAAGGTTCTTGCAAATGTCAAAACTAAAACCTTGAGAAATATTCAGCGCTTGAAACAAAAGTTAGGATAAAAAATGTAGATTGGACAAATAAAGAAACAAATAAATACATTAGGTTAAAGTTGCACGTGAGAAATTCCAAATACTAAAAATAAAATCTTTTCCCGAAAAGAGCCAGGTTAACATGCCACAGGGGTAGCTTGTACGTCCCAATTCCACTTGCAACGGCGCGGCCATGTATTTCATTATTTTCCTGTTGAATTCAAATATAGTTGCTTATCCCATAATTTACAGACTGCGTAAAAAGAAATAGAGTTTCAAGATTGGCTAATAGGATAGCATGGTCCGTGGTGTCAAAGGCTTTTTCAAATCTAAAAAACTAATCCAGCATTTGAGGTTGTTTGTTATCCAATATTCCAGAGCCATCCGTTGGTCACAATCAATTGAGGCATGTGTTCTCTGGAAACATCATGGGCCTGAATCCAGACTGAGGTTCGGTTAATAAATAATTACACGATTTAAATCATTCATAGTGTTAGGTTATAAAACAATTCTTTCAATCAGTTCATCTCCACTACGGGCAGAGTTGCAATGGGTGCTATAGTTGTTGGGATCAGTCCTTGCATTCCCCTTTAAAATATTGGTGCAGCGTAGCTATTTTCCTAGCATTTGGAAAAAATCCAGAGTGGTTAATACGAGAGAATTAATTAAAATAGGTTAAACTAAACGTAAACCACGGTTGCTGCTTCCTGTAGGAAGATGTCGTAGAAAGAAATAGAAAAGAAAAGAATTTAGAAAGAAAAGTATCTGGGGCCACTGGCTTAGTGACCTAGTATTCCGGAATTAATTCTCAAAAACCTCCTGGCTCGATATTTATGCTAAGCTAAAGAATTGGCTCTGTGGGAGTAGAAAAATTAAATCGGTATATTACTGGAAGTATCTGTTAATTTGAGAGGCTAAGGACAGGCCCTATTTGTGAAAAATGAAGCGCTAAGGAAATTGACCAAATTCCGTAGCTTTAGTCTCAAAAAATAGACCATCAGAAAGAGGGCTCTCGAGGGAACACAAACCCTCTCGAAACTCGTATTATTCCCCAGATGCCCTACCGTACTGCATAGAGTTCTTATTGTTTATTAGGCCTGAATTTCAATATATCGAACTTGGTCTATGAACTGTTTCGATGGCGGTCATACGTTATTGTGTTCTCCCGTCTCCAGGGGCTTGTTGCCCGAAGCTACAATGGGCGGACAAAAGTCGTTGAGACCAGTTTTAGCGAAAAGACGATTTGGCGATCTTAAACATTTGTTCTATTTTTATTTATTTGCATCTAAGCGTTAAATCTTCTGATAACCCCCGGCCCCCCAATTCCAATGTTGTGTAAGGCGTCGTGGTCTGTGCACATCGAAGAAATAGAAAAATCAACATTGTTGTGGGGGGAAAGGGGGGGGGAAATGTTTCCAAGACGCAAGAAAAAAATCGAATTTTAGTGCCAAGTGTATCAACACTTTTGTCGCTCATTGTAGCTACTCCCGGTAATTACCGAGCCCGTTAAGCTGTTTTGTTTTCCCTTCCAGACGGGATTTTCAAAAATTTGGAAAATTATACAGTAAAGTTATCAGCTAAAGAAACAAAATAGACTTCATTAGAGATCAGAACACTCCTTATTTTTCTTGAGCCTTCGATTTTAAAATACGATAAAGGGCCCGTTAAGTTACCGGGACTTTCGAGAAACGGGCCCCCAGCTGTGTAATCTTAGTAGATTTGGATTCATTACCAATTAGTCTGTTAATTTCCTCTCCAGATATTCTTTATGTTTCTGCAATTCTCCTTAAAAAATGTATTGTAATAATTAAATTTGGCAATTTTTTATTTTCATAATTAACCTTATTCTTTAAGGTGTTTTACTGGAATGTCCCGAATTTACACCTGTTGGGAAACTTAGGCTATTTTTTAAGCCTTTTCAGTTCGGGAGTAATCCAAGGAGAAGCGAATGCCTCTCACTCTCCTCTTCTTTTCGTGGTGCATGATAATCAGCAATCCCTAAGACCATTTGTTGCCATATTATCCCAGGCAATATCAGGTTTATCCTCCAGTTCAATCAGATGCCAAGGGTTCATTAATAAATCACGGCCGGCAACACGGATTAAGCATACTTAGGTCACTCGTTGCGATTTCTCATGTGATTGGTCGGATTTAGCCCGACCGAATCTCCTCGGCATCACGGATCCACTTATTGATTAGCGATTGCATATCGACAAGTTAAAAAACATTTTTCTCCGTCTTAGTGTCTACCTGCGTATGCGCTGTAGACACAAAAACAGTAGGAGAAAGTAAATTTAATTCCAAGTAGCTAAAAGTTTAGTCGAAGAAGCGAAGCCACTTTACAATGTTCAAACGGTCACGGGATTTTGCTGGAAGGCCCATGTCTAAGAAGCAAACAAATACGGTTGATATATTTCAAACTGGCTTTAGAATAATGAGAAGGCTGTCAGTGGCATGATAAGAATTCAGCCAGATTTTTCCTCAATTTGTCATAGAAAATAGGTTTTGGCATACCAGTCGGTAACTTTGGCGGGCTCTAGGGAAAAACACCATCGGCAGATCTGTTACGCCATCCTTAGCAGAACGCCACGAGGAAAACTTATAACTACATTATTATTCATTCAAAAATATTTTCCCGTTTCTGATTGGTTAAAACCACACGCATAATTCATCCATAACCAGTCCCTTACCAGCTGCTGTTGACCAAATATTAAACCAATGACGTCAAAAGTGCAGCCTGCTGGAAATTATTGAAACCGATGACGTTAAAATGACGTCAAAAGTGCAGCCCGCCGCAGATTATTGAACTGTTGACCAAGAAAACCTGGGGACAAGGTTGTGTTACAGTTGGTGAGCGGAAAAACAAAGAGGAATCGGGAAATGGCGAAACTCCTTTAGAACGGGGAAATATTTTGAATGAATAATAAAGCAATTATTAAATTCGGCTTTCGTAGCAGTTTGAAGAATTCTGCAGATCTCGGAGAGTGTTATCCACCTCGGCCTTCGGCCTCTGTGGATAACACCCTCCTTAATCTGCACAATTTTTCATATCCTACTCAGTACCGAAATATTGAACTCCGTCACAATTGGTTTAGTAGTCCTTCCCTTTGCTTCAACACAAGCAAGTGTAAATTTAACTTCCAGGATCATCAGATGTAAACAATCCGGCGGGCGGATTCTATCGTAGCACTTTTTGCTAACTACAGGAAGTTCTAGACTTTCTCACAGCTTGAAAAATTCATCCAGAAATCTCCCAGAATAAAGAAGGCCAAGACATGTTGTCGAAAACGAATGCGAAGATCGAGTTATACAGGACAATACATTCTGAAGTATCGAGTATTTTTCTTTCACCAAAAGACCATTTGTTTGAACCATGTTAAGCACTTTCTGTCTTTTCTACACGCCTTGACGTTTCGCCACAAAAGTCAAGCCTGCAGAACAGGCTTAATTTTTTGCGTAGTTTAGCCAAACAGAGGGGAAATCGAGGGGAACGAGAATCGAAACCCACCAGTTTTATGATCTTTTTGGCATAAGTTGGCCTTTGCCTTACTGCATGACAAGTTTTAAAAAGAAATATGTGGGAACATTGGGGTGAAAAAGTCCTTATATTCTTGGTCCCTGCTCTCTTTTTTTCATTAGACAACCTATTCACTACTACACTAAGCGCCACTACTGATCACCCTTTAACTCACACGTTACGGACATCAAGAACTACTATACAGGCACACTCAATGTTGCACCAACTAGAGTACCTGAAGACATATTCTTCTCCTTCATGTGAATCACCGTATAGCACTGATCAACGCAAGAATCCAAAACCTTCTCCCCCATCCACAAGTTGTGCTGTTATCTATAAAACGTCTATCCCCCATACTTCAAATATTTTTCGTCGAATACATTTCGAAATTACTACCCGAATTTTGTTATTTTTCCTTTTCTTTTTTTTTTTCTTTTTTTTTTTTTTTTTTTTTTTTTTTTTCCAACAAAATAAATTTTTTCTTCTTTTTTTTTTCCCTTTCTTTTTTTTTCCCTACCACTCCCTTTTTTTTTTCTTCCCCCTCACCCTCCAAACCTACCCCCTTTTTTTTTTTCCCTCCCATTCTAAATAAAAAACATACTCCCTACTCACACCTCAACCTATATCCCACTAACTTCTCATTCCACCTCAACACACTCCCCCCCCCCATTAACATCCCCCCTCACCCTCCTCCCCCCCCCCTATTTCCTCCTCCCTCCACACCCTTCCCCCACTCCACTTCCTCCTCATCTCTCTCCTTCTCCTTCCCGTACTCTCCTCCCTCAACCCTTACTTTCTTTTTTCCCTTTTCTCTACCCCTTCCCTCTCTCTTTCTCCTTCTTTTTACCCCTCCACACCCCAAGATTTTCTCCCACTTTCTTTCTTTTCTTCTCTTCCCTCTCCTTTCTTTTCCTTTTTCCCCCCCTTCTTTCTTCTTTTTTTCCTATTCTCTTTTTCTTTTCTCTTTTTTTCTTATTTTCCTCTTTTTCTTCTTCTTCTCTTTCTTCCTTTCCTTTCCCTCCCTTTTTTTTTTCACACCCCTCTTTTTATCCAGTCTTCCTTTTTTCTTTTTTCCGACAAAATATTTTTGTTTTGCGCACCTCCCGCACGCCGCACCTAAATGTACACCCAAAACTGGCGGGGGTGGGGGTGGTTTCTTTCTTTTATAGACATAAATGTTTATCACTTCCTTAAGTATTTTTTTTTGACTCGCACCGCTGTCGTAGAAAACTCGCATATACCTCCTCCGCTCATCCTTCGGGCGCTGTCGTGACAAATAAAACTATAGAAAAAAAAAACACACTTTAAAATACTATAATACAAAATCAAAACAACACTTATTTAACAATTATTCCAAAAACTTAAATAACTAATTCAAGATTAAGAATAATTAAAACTAACCTTAAAAAAAATCCACACTATATATAAAATAAATATTAAATCGATATAGAATATAAGAAAAAAAAAAAATACGTTTTGTCGTTCTGCTGCTTAGATGGTACTTCAGGCGCCTTGGTAAATGTCTTGTGTTTGTAGCTTTCTTATTGATTTTGTGTATGTTTGACGGGCGTAATGTGGTGTCTTCGTAAACAACATCTGGAAATTAACCTTTAATACATAATACAATATAATTACTTTATGTAATTAAATAGGGACCTAGACGCCGAGCGACCCGAAGTTTTTTTCTCAGTTGGTCGAAGATCTGTACGATTTGGAGTACGAGTTTTTTCTGTCTTCCGATCTCTGGGTAGGCCACCTTGCTTCTCTCGCACCTCTCCGATTACAACCACCATCCACTAATCTTATTTTAACCTTAAAAATGTCGGCCGCCTCTTCCTCTCTTCTCATCTTCCCCTCTTCCTACTTTTTCAATCCTTTTTCATCGTGTACGCTCCCCCTTCTTCTCCTTTTTCTCTTCTTCTTACCTGCTTCACTTTCTCCCTTTGCTTCTTCTTCCTTTTTACTCTTTTCCTACCTC
>JAHPZR010040656.1:27500-29802 GCA_019787425.1 Platygyra sinensis | reverse complement strand
AAAAAAAAATATCTTCCCGCGCTTGTTGGACAAAACGGCTTGGACAGGTGAGTAAGTACCACTTAAAGATTCAGAAAATGCAAAAACAATGAATTCGAAAAATTTCGTCGCAGTGGCACTTTAAATGTTGAGAAAATGTACTTCGGCAATTTTCAACAAATTATCTAAGAGCAGCAAAATGTTTCGTTAATGAGTTCACAATTATTGCCTTAAACTTCTTCTGGCATTTTTCAAAATAGCAATTGTGCAGTTTCCGGCTTTAAAGTGCGCATTTTAAATGGTGAAATGTGTGATTTCTTGCCTAAAAGTGCACGATTGTACCAAAAATGTACAATTTCCTGGTTGATAGTACCATATCCATCTTTTGAACAATAAAGTCATATTATTATTATTATTATTATTATTATTATTATGATTATGATTATTATGATTATTATGATTATTATGATTATTATGATTATTATGATCATAATCGTATCTATAACAAAATTCTCAATCGTGATTGGTTCTCCGCGCGCCTATTTGTCACGTAATCGGCGCCCGATCACGTGGGTGTCCAATTACAGCCGTCCGATTTGAACTTTTCGTAATCGGACACCTGTAATTGGATACCCACGTGATTTTCACGCCAATTACGCGCGCTTCAATGGCTTCCTTAGCTATGTTTTCTACAGTTTTCAAAACTTAGGAAAAGCGCTACAGACGTTTTCGCTCAAAAAAAGTTCTCAGAAGACATTTTTTTCCCGAAATTTGTTATAGATACGATTAATTAGTAATTGGACCTCGTGTCGTGCAATTCAGGGACTAATCGTGCTCGTAATTTCAAATCGGCCTCGCGCTTCGCGCTCGTCCGATTTTGAAATTATTCGCTCGATTACTCCCTGAATTGCTCTCCACTCGGTCCAATTACTATTACTTATGATTATTATGATTATTATGATTATTATGATTATTATGATTGTTATGATTATTATGATTATTATGATTATTATTATCATTATCATTATCGTTATTGTTATCGTTATCGTTCTTACTATATCAGTTACTAAAAGTACGTAATTTCCAGCTCTTAGTGTAGGTAATAAAAGGATTTTGAGTACAGTTTGGAATAAACGGGCTGGGGCGAGTGCAAAAGATACGCAATTTTTTGCTGACAACTGCATAAGTTGTCACTCAAAAGTATTGCACTTATCGCTAAAAGATGGACACCTTATTTACCTATATGTATATCTTTTTTTATCAGGCTATCATCATCTTGAAAGCCAGAGAAGACGACGACAGGAAGAATCATTGATGCTGTTAAACTTCGGCTAAAGAATTCCGCTTTATACATTTGTAATTTATATAAGGAAAGCTGGCACCACGAGGTTAAGTCTTTGTCAGGCTAAGGCCTAGAGCAAACGCCGAATCTAAGTCGAATTTAATTCGTCCAACCTATTTATTTTGAAATAATAGAAAGACTATAGAAAGTCATTGCTGACATGAGGAACGCTGCTCAAGACTGCCATGACTGCTAGCTGCTCCATTGTTGTTGGCTAACAAAAGCACGGTCAAACATGCCAATTAGTCCAAAAGCTGTCGTCTCTGATAGACTGTTTTCAGAGCTCTGTGTAATACGAGTGTTCTCTTTCTAGTTTTCACAATTATCTGTACGAGCACTGTATTTCGGCATCATCATTTCGGCATCATCACTGCAAGGTTCTATTAACAAACGGTACGGACATCCAAACTTCAGAGCTAGATACACAAGTGAAGTAAAACTAGAAACCGTCACACCCTAAAAGCTAGCCAAAATGAACATAGTATTACGTAACCGAAAAGAAAAAACGCATGTGAGAACGAAAAAATGCACAAACGCAAAACTAAATATTCGCCACACATACAATCGCTTAGCAACGTGAGAAAACTGTTCTAAGTCCGGACTGAAAGTGACAACATTCAGGACTTTTGCATCAAGAAAACACAATGACAAAGTAAGTTACGTGATTCCAGTAATCATTAATGCTAAAAATAAGCCTTGGATAAATGGAAATTCCGATCTTTAGAAAAACAGAATAGCGATGATCATGAGAACGTCTATTACAAGATGAATTTACATCCAAGAATCTCTTGAAAAACTTTATTGTCTGCTTGTATCAGAATTATTTTTCGCAGTCAAACTTGATGTGTGATTACGACATTTGAACAAGACATCTACATTGTAGAAACTATTTTTCTGATAGTTGTTGTCTCGTGTCATCTTGACATCTTGGTCAAGCACATCACTGAAATTAAGAAAAACGCATTACTGTATACTTGGTTT
>JAHPZR010040656.1:10000-20000 GCA_019787425.1 Platygyra sinensis | reverse complement strand
GGCGATTTTCCAGATGTGGTTTGGTTTTTTTTCTACACCCTCCTAGAGTTTGATGTTCTGAACGCGGGTGTTTCCTTCCACTAAAGAGGCCATAATTCTGAAACAGAAGCGAAATTAAACAAAGCCCGACACCCTTTTTCGAAGGAGGTAATAGGGAACATACCTGCCGATTTTCAGCCAATTTTGTTGGAAGACACGCGTAAACGAACTAAAAATGTTCATCCTTATATGCAGTTTTGTGTTATCGAGAAAAAGACGAGAAACCTTTTGCGAGATCGGTATGATTAGGTGTTAAAAATCCCCTCCGCGCTGACAGATGTCGGCATGGGTCAGTTTACCAAAACAATGGGTCATGATAACTTGAAATAAACAGACGTCTACGTTGCAGTGAAATCGTCCGAGAAGCGAAAAACTACTTAGGTTTAAACAGGTTTGTATTTAAACTGCCGTGATTATTTCGTCGGCGGTATTGGTATTATGCTGTTCGAGTTTAGACTTCTTCGTTCTCCAGACATTTTCTGAAACCATATATGCCTCGTGAAGCCAAAAAGAGGAAATTTCGAGGTCTATATCGTCTACATCAACATCTGTGCTTGACTCGATCTCTCGCTGTGGAAGTTTCGGAATCGCGTCCGTTCTCCAGCAATTTCGTGCGACTAGCACTTGTTGTATTTTGACCTTCAGCTTCATTGGCGGGATTTGTGTCCTCGAGTTCCTTCAACCATTCTTCTAAGTTTGAAACAATGCGACCCACAGTCGCTCAGATCAGGAGCCAAATATCTTGTTCGACGCTGAACTTGCTGGTTCCACCAGATTTTCGTCTCTTCAGTTTCTTCGGAGACGAAAATGGGCAAGAAGTTTTTTTGCGAGTTTTCGTCCTGACATAAAGAAAATTTGACAAGAACGAAAGCTTGACTTGCGATGAAACAACCAGATCCGGGTGAGAACGGTTCGCGTGCGCAAATAAAATCTCACACCGCAATTCGCATTACATGTGACAACTGGCGGTGAATTTTAATTAGAGCTGTCAGCGCGCCGTAAGAGATTTAATGAGATTCAAAAACAGTTTTTCTCTTTACCGTAAAAAGTAAAAAAGCTTTCTTCTCCATTCTCTCTGCAAATTATTTTTCTCAGTCTTCTCAATTTGAACAGCGAAAAAAAAAATTTTCGCATTTTTCTTAAAAATCCACCTACCATGATACCTTAACGTCCTCTGCTAACCATGTAACACTGGAAATGTAGGGGACAGGACCTATGGTTTAAAGTCCTTATCCGAGAAGACTTACATGTCTAACCATTTCGTAGATATAATTACAAAGAAAGCACGTTCTTCTCAGTTATTTTAAGACCCTGAGTGTTGGTCCGGTCTGGGGCTCACTAGAACCCTTGACCTCCTGCACAGCAGACTAGCACTCTACCAACTGAGCTAACTAGGTGGCGGTAAAGTAAGGTAAGCAACCATCTACACTGATTGAATCAAAGAAGGACAAAGAGAAGGAGGGTGGGGTCTCTTGCAACAAATTACTTTTTACAGTGCTTGAGATTAAGGATCATTATGTTGATATTCATTCCCTAGACTTGATATTGAATACCCATAATAGACCAATTTTGATATATTAAAATTCATCTAAAAAAGACCTCCGCATGAAGCTCTGAGGAATAAACCCCACTAACTCTGTAGTTACACTGTATTCCCCAGGGCCACAGACTGAGGTATATTGTTTTAGGCTGAATTTTAATATATTGATATTGATATATTATTAATTTCATCTCATGACTGTATTTATTACTACTTTCCCTTTTCACAATTTCATCATTAGTCTTACTTATCACTAGTTTGACTCGTTGTACTTCCTTATTTGTTTGATAATTTAATTTTATTCTTCTTGTTATTGAGACTTTTAAAGCTCTTACTACTGCTTCGTTAGCACAAGCGGATGAGGCGCTGAACGGGCCAGATTCGAATTTGTTTTGCCGTGACACCGGTTCGACACGAGGTCGCTCAATTTTTTTTTTTCGCTCTGTTCCTTTTCTTTTTCAAAAATGAAGATATCTATTTTTAAAAAATGCGTATACAGCGGGAATCTGGAGAGATTTTTTTATACAGCTTATTGTGACGTGAGACAACACGTGAATTTCGATCGAGCGTCAAAGCAAAGAGAAGTGATGCATGATGCAGTACAGCTCTTTCGACTAATATCTTAAGCATTGTTTTTAAGTACCTTGTAGCCTGCCTGGTGGTTGATAGGCATCATAAAGCCTTGATAACCCGTAAGTCACCAGCATGTTTTAAAGAAGCAAAACGTGTTCTGTAAGGCCCGTTTCAAACGCCGTGCTTAAGTCGTGCCGAACTCAATTCATTATTTAAGTTCGACTTTGGCGCGGCTGTAGCGCGGCGTTTGAAACCATTTAAGAATTCGGTTCGACTCTGCCGTGTAGCACGGCAAGCTCTGTCGTGCTACCCGACTTTGGCACGGCATGGTTTCAAATGGCGTGCTATTGCCGTGCCGAACTAAATGAGTAAATAACTAAAATTATCATTTTGGATTTATCCGTTGGACCGCTGGTTCGTAATATCGTCTCTTTTCTAAACGCCCAGTGAATTCCCAGTGAGTGAATTAAGCTTGACCATGGCTCGACGTTTGAAACCAAGTCGTGCCAATGTCGTGCTACAGTCGAGCCAAATTGAATTGAGTTCGGCACGACTTTAGCACGGCGTTTGAAACGGGCCTAACTTCCAACGCAACTGATATCAGCGGCAAGTCAGTTATCAGCGTTCGAAGTCAGGTCGATCCAGGCAGCAAAGTCCAAGAGCAGTTCTTGCCCAAGAATAAAACCCTGTCGTGAGTTGTGGCCCATTTGCCAAGCGTTGCTAGCTTCAAAGTTTGGAAAATGAGAACTGCTTTTAGACTTATAAAATTTTTCTTGCATCATCCTCCATGTTTACCCGCGCACGAGGTGTAACAGAACCTTCCCGGCATGCATTTCGATCACGTTCGGCAAGACAAGCCAAGACAAGACAAGACAAGACAAGACTCCGTAAATCACAATAATATTTAACTAATTACAGAGCGTGTTTTTTTCCCTTTTTTATTCCAACATAATAATGGCCAACAAGAAGCGATCGATTGACTCAAAACATAGATCTGTGATCCAGGTTGCGTTGATTTTACTTCAAATCGGCATGATTTGTAGTGTTTTAACTGACTTCTGGGATCAGGGGCCATGCAGATGTAAGGAGAGAGACCTGTACGTTGCACAGAAGGGTTAATCTGTTAATCTGTCAGCCCTACATTTTTAAGCTTATACGTTGCAGGCAGTTAAAATGAAATAGAGATAGTTGCTGTGACGCTTTAAAGTGAAATCAACATTTTAACCTATTTAGGCCCGAAATCGACGTTTTCGAGTTTACGTGCTGGGTGAAATGAACAGCTTGCTGGATTTGAAGTGAAATCAACATCCTTGCCGTCATGCCTTAACGCGAAATCGCGTAAAGTGAACTGGCTGTAATTTGAGTGAAATTAACGTCTTTGCGGTCGCGTGATAACGTGAAATCACAATTTTAACGGTTTTAAAAACCTGAAATCAACATTTTTTAAGGTTACATCTTGATTGTTCTCCTTGGCCTAACACTGCACTAACCCTAACGCGTCCTGACCTTAACTCTAACGTTATCCGAAGCGCTAACCCTAACAATGAAGCGCTAGCGCTAACCCTCGGCAATAACCCTCACCCTTCAACGCTAACCCTAGTTTCAAGCGGTAACACTAAACGTTAACTCTAAGCCTAACCTTGTTCCGTAACCCTAGTTTCAAGCGGTAACCCTATTTCAAGCGGTAACCCTAGTTTCAAGCGGTAGCCCTAAGCGTTAACTCTAAGCCTAACCTTGTTCCGTAACCCTAGTTTCAAGCGGTAACCCTAGTTTTAAGCGGTAACCCTAGTTTCAAGCCGTAGCCCTAAGCGTTAACTCTAAGCCTAGCCTTGTTCCGTAACCCTAGTTTCAAGCGGTAACCCTATTTGAAGCGGTAACCCTAGTTTCAAGCGGTAGCCCTAAGCGTTAACTCTAAGCCTAATCTTGTTCCGTAACCCTAGTTTCAAGCGGTAACCCTAGTTTCAAGCCGTAGCCCTAAGCGTTAACTCTAAGCCTAACCTTGTTCCGTAACCCTTCAACGCTAGCCCTAGTTTCGAGCGGTAACCCTAACCCTAAGTAAAACCCTAAGGGTTTAAGTCCTTGCGGTGGCGTGATAATGTGAAATCAAAATTTTAAGTCTCTGTAAATGACCTGATATCAACATTGTCTAGCTTGCGCATTGCGGGAAATTAACATCTGGCTGTAATTTGAGTGAACCGAACGTCTTTGCGGTCGCACGTTAACGTGAAATAAAAGTTTTAACGGTTTTAACCTGACATCAACACTTTTTGAGGTTACACGTTGCAAAAGATCAATATTTTGCTGGATTTTAAGTGAAATTACCGTCTTTGCGGTCACGTGCTGACGTGACAACAAATACAGGGTTTTTTTGCATACGTAATATCTCGAAAACGAAACAAACTTCAGCAAAAAAACATGCAGAACATTGTCTAACGCACCTAAACAAAACTGCATGCGAAATTTGGAGCGTTTTTGATAAATTTCATTTTTGAGTAAAAAACCTAACGCCCTTTTTCCACCGAAGCCTTCATGAAATGGAATGGATTGAAATGCAAATTTAATTAACTGAGTTTCAATTAATTAAACTTCATTTATGATTGAAATGGAATGGATTGAAATGCAAATTTAATTAACTGAGTTTCAATTAATTAAACTTCATTTATGTGAAGGCTTCGGTGGAAAAAGGGCGTTAGGTTTTTTACTGAAAAGTGAACTTTGTCGAAAACGCTCCAAATTTCGCATGCAGTTTTGTTTCCGTGTGTCAAACAATGTTCTGCATGTTTTTTCCCTGAAGTTTGCTTCCTTTTTGAGATATTACGTATGCAAAAAAACACATTTTTCCAAGGGCATCCCCAGAGGACGCCCTTGGGAAAAATGTGTGTTTTTTGGAGACACATACGTAATAGCCTCAAAAAGGAGCAAAGCTTCCAGGGAAATGAAACATGCCGAACAATTGTTTTGACACAGACGGAAACAAAACCTAGCATGCATCGAACCATTGGGTGGGAAGTGGCGTTTTTTCAGACAAAGTTTCACTTTTCAGTAAAAAAGCGCGTACTAACGCCCTTTTTCCACAGCGAAAAGCCTTCAACATAAAATGATAGTTTATTAATATGAAAACTCAGTTAATTAAATTTGGCATTTCAATCCATTCCGCTTTCAACATAAATGACGTTTTAATTAGTTGAAAACTCAGTTTAATGAACATTTGCATTTCAATCGGCGGGTATCACACTTAATACATGAAGGCTTTGGGTGGAAAAAGAGGCGTTAGGTTTTTTACTCAAAAATGAAATTTATCAAAAACGCTCCAAATTTCGCATGCAGTTTTGTTTAGGTGCGTTAGACAATGTTCTGCATGTTTTTTTGCTGAAGTTTGTTTCGTTTTCGAGATATTACGTATGCAAAAAACCCTGTATTTGTTGTCACGTCAGCACGTGACCGCAAAGACGGTAATTTCACTTAAAATCCAGCAAAATATTGATCTTTTGCAACGTGTAACCTCAAAAAGTGTTGATGTCAGGTTAAAACCGTTAAAACTTTTATTTCACGTTAACGTGCGACCGCAAAGACGTTCGGTTCACTCAAATTACAGCCAGATGTTAATTTCCCGCAATGCGCAAGCTAGACAATGTTGATATCAGGTCATTTACAGAGACTTAAAATTTTGATTTCACATTATCACGCCACCGCAAGGACTTAAACCCTTAGGGTTTTACTTAGGGTTAGGGTTACCGCTCGAAACTAGGGCTAGCGTTGAAGGGTTACGGAACAAGGTTAGGCTTAGAGTTAACGCTTAGGGCTACGGCTTGAAACTAGGGTTACCGCTTGAAACTAGGGTTACGGAACAAGATTAGGCTTAGAGTTAACGCTTAGGGCTACCGCTTGAAACTAGGGTTACCGCTTCAAATAGGGTTACCGCTTGAAACTAGGGTTACGGAACAAGGTTAGGCTTAGAGTTAACGCTTAGGGCTACGGCTTGAAACTAGGGTTACCGCTTAAAACTAGGGTTACCGCTTGAAACTAGGGTTACGGAACAAGGTTAGGCTTAGAGTTAACGCTTAGGGCTACCGCTTGAAACTAGGGTTACCGCTTGAAATAGGGTTACCGCTTGAAACTAGGGTTACGGAACAAGGTTAGGCTTAGAGTTAACGTTTAGTGTTACCGCTTGAAACTAGGGTTAGCGTTGAAGGGTGAGGGTTATTGCCGAGGGTTAGCGCTAGCGCTTCATTGTTAGGGTTAGCGCTTCGGATAACGTTAGAGTTAAGGTCAGGACGCGTTAGGGTTAGTGCAGTGTTAGGCCAAGGAGAACAATCAAGATGTAACCTTAAAAAATGTTGATTTCAGGTTTTTAAAACCGTTAAAATTGTGATTTCACGTTATCACGCGACCGCAAAGACGTTAATTTCACTCAAATTACAGCCAGTTCACTTTACGCGATTTCGCGTTAAGGCATGACGGCAAGGATGTTGATTTCACTTCAAATCCAGCAAGCTGTTCATTTCACCCAGCACGTAAACTCGAAAACGTCGATTTCGGGCCTAAATAGGTTAAAATGTTGATTTCACTTTAAAGCGTCACAGCAACTATCTCTATTTCATTTTAACTGCCTGCAACGTATAAGCTTAAAAATGTAGGGCTGACAGATTAACAGATTAACCCTTCTGTGCAACGTACAGGTCTCTCTCCTTACATCTGCATGGCCCCTGATCCCAGAAGTCAGTTAAAACACTACAAATCATGCCGATTTGAAGTAAAATCAACGCAACCTGGATCACAGATCTATGTTTTGAGTCAATCGATCGCTTCTTGTTGGCCATTATTATGTTGGAATAAAAAAGGGAAAAAACACGCTCTGTAATTAGTTAAATATTATTGTGATTTACGGAGTCTTGTCTTGTCTTGTCTTGTCTTGGCTTGTCTTGCCGAACGTGATCGAAATGCATGCCGGGAAGGTTCTGTTACACCTCGTGCGCGGGTAAACATGGAGGATGATGCAAGAAAAATTTTATAAGTCTAAAAGCAGTTCTCATTTTCCAAACTTTGAAGCTAGCAACGCTTGGCAAATGGGCCACAACTCACGACAGGGTTTTATTCTTGGGCAAGAACTGCTCTTGGACTTTGCTGCCTGGATCGACCTGACTTCGAACGCTGATAACTGACTTGCCGCTGATATCAGTTGCGTTGGAAGTTAGGCCCGTTTCAAACGCCGTGCTAAAGTCGTGCCGAACTCAATTCAATTTGGCTCGACTGTAGCACGACATTGGCACGACTTGGTTTCAAACGTCGAGCCATGGTCAAGCTTAATTCACTCACTGGGAATTCACTGGGCGTTTAGAAAAGAGACGATATTACGAACCAGCGGTCCAACGGATAAATCCAAAATGATAATTTTAGTTATTTACTCATTTAGTTCGGCACGGCAATAGCACGCCATTTGAAACCATGCCGTGCCAAAGTCGGGTAGCACGACAGAGCTTGCCGTGCTACACGGCAGAGTCGAACCGAATTCTTAAATGGTTTCAAACGCCGCGCTACAGCCGCGCCAAAGTCGAACTTAAATAATGAATTGAGTTCGGCACGACTTAAGCACGGCGTTTGAAACGGGCCTTACAGAACACGTTTTGCTTCTTTAAAACATGCTGGTGACTTACGGGTTATCAAGGCTTTATGATGCCTATCAACCACCAGGCAGGCTACAAGGTACTTAAAAACAATGCTTAAGATATTAGTCGAAAGAGCTGTACTGCATCATGCATCACTTCTCTTTGCTTTGACGCTCGATCGAAATTCACGTGTTGTCTCACGTCACAATAAGCTGTATAAAAAAATCTCTCCAGATTCCCGCTGTATACGCATTTTTTAAAAATAGATATCTTCATTTTTGAAAAAAGAAAAGGAACAGAGCGAAAAAAAAAAATTGAGCGACCTCGTGTCGAACCGGTGTCACGGCAAAACAAATTCGAATCTGGCCGTTCAGCGCCTCATCCGCTTGTGCTAACGAAGCAGTAGTAAGAGCTTTAAAAGTCTCAATAACAAGAAGAATAAAATTAAATTATCAAACAAATAAGGAAGTACAACGAGTCAAACTAGTGATAAGTAAGACTAATGATGAAATTGTGAAAAGGGAAAGTAGTAATAAATACAGTCATGAGATGAAATTAATAATATATCAATATCAATATATTAAAATTCAGCCTAAAACAATATACCTCAGTCTGTGGCCCTGGGGAATACAGTGTAACTACAGAGTTAGTGGGGTTTATTCCTCAGAGCTTCATGCGGAGGTCTTTTTTAGATGAATTTTAATATATCAAAATTGGTCTATTATGGGTATTCAATATCAAGTCTAGGGAATGAATATCAACATAATGATCCTTAATCTCAAGCACTGTAAAAAGTAATTTGTTGCAAGAGACCCCACCCTCCTTCTCTTTGTCCTTCTTTGATTCAATCAGTGTAGATGGTTGCTTACCTTACTTTACCGCCACCTAGTTAGCTCAGTTGGTAGAGTGCTAGTCTGCTGTGCAGGAGGTCAAGGGTTCTAGTGAGCCCCAGACCGGACCAACACTCAGGGTCTTAAAATAACTGAGAAGAACGTGCTTTCTTTGTAATTATATCTACGAAATGGTTAGACATGTAAGTCTTCTCGGATAAGGACTTTAAACCATAGGTCCTGTCCCCTACATTTCCAGTGTTACATGGTTAGCAGAGGACGTTAAGGTATCATGGTAGGTGGATTTTTAAGAAAAATGCGAAAATTTTTTTTTTCGCTGTTCAAATTGAGAAGACTGAGAAAAATAATTTGCAGAGAGAATGGAGAAGAAAGCTTTTTTACTTTTTACGGTAAAGAGAAAAACTGTTTTTGAATCTCATTAAATCTCTTACGGCGCGCTGACAGCTCTAATTAAAATTCACCGCCAGTTGTCACATGTAATGCGAATTGCGGTGTGAGATTTTATTTGCGCACGCGAACCGTTCTCACCCGGATCTGGTTGTTTCATCGCAAGTCAAGCTTTCGTTCTTGTCAAATTTTCTTTATGTCAGGACGAAAACTCGCAAAAAAACTTCTTGCCCATTTTCGTCTCCGAAGAAACTGAAGAGACGAAAATCTGGTGGAACCAGCAAGTTCAGCGTCGAACAAGATATTTGGCTCCTGATCTGAGCGACTGTGGGTCGCATTGTTTCAAACTTAGAAGAATGGTTGAAGGAACTCGAGGACACAAATCCCGCCAATGAAGCTGAAGGTCAAAATACAACAAGTGCTAGTCGCACGAAATTGCTGGAGAACGGACGCGATTCCGAAACTTCCACAGCGAGAGATCGAGTCAAGCACAGATGTTGATGTAGACGATATAGACCTCGAAATTTCCTCTTTTTGGCTTCACGAGGCATATATGGTTTCAGAAAATGTCTGGAGAACGAAGAAGTCTAAACTCGAACAGCATAATACCAATACCGCCGACGAAATAATCACGGCAGTTTAAATACAAACCTGTTTAAACCTAAGTAGTTTTTCGCTTCTCGGACGATTTCACTGCAACGTAGACGTCTGTTTATTTCAAGTTATCATGACCCATTGTTTTGGTAAACTGACCCATGCCGACATCTGTCAGCGCGGAGGGGATTTTTAACACCTAATCATACCGATCTCGCAAAAGGTTTCTCGTCTTTTTCTCGATAACACAAAACTGCATATAAGGATGAACATTTTTAGTTCGTTTACGCGTGTCTTCCAACAAAATTGGCTGAAAATCGGCAGGTATGTTCCCTATTACCTCCTTCGAAAAAGGGTGTCGGGCTTTGTTTAATTTCGCTTCTGTTTCAGAATTATGGCCTCTTTAGTGG
>JAHPZR010040656.1:0-2500 GCA_019787425.1 Platygyra sinensis | reverse complement strand
TCAACTGATAAAGAGTGGTAATAATGGCCCATCAAAATCAACGTCTTGGAAAGTGCTGAAAACTGTTTTGAGCACCTTAAACCAAGTATACAGTAATGCGTTTTTCTTAATTTCAGTGATGTGCTTGACCAAGATGTCAAGATGACACGAGACAACAACTATCAGAAAAATAGTTTCTACAATGTAGATGTCTTGTTCAAATGTCGTAATCACACATCAAGTTTGACTGCGAAAAATAATTCTGATACAAGCAGACAATAAAGTTTTTCAAGAGATTCTTGGATGTAAATTCATCTTGTAATAGACGTTCTCATGATCATCGCTATTCTGTTTTTCTAAAGATCGGAATTTCCATTTATCCAAGGCTTATTTTTAGCATTAATGATTACTGGAATCACGTAACTTACTTTGTCATTGTGTTTTCTTGATGCAAAAGTCCTGAATGTTGTCACTTTCAGTCCGGACTTAGAACAGTTTTCTCACGTTGCTAAGCGATTGTATGTGTGGCGAATATTTAGTTTTGCGTTTGTGCATTTTTTCGTTCTCACATGCGTTTTTTCTTTTCGGTTACGTAATACTATGTTCATTTTGGCTAGCTTTTAGGGTGTGACGGTTTCTAGTTTTACTTCACTTGTGTATCTAGCTCTGAAGTTTGGATGTCCGTACCGTTTGTTAATAGAACCTTGCAGTGATGATGCCGAAATGATGATGCCGAAATACAGTGCTCGTACAGATAATTGTGAAAACTAGAAAGAGAACACTCGTATTACACAGAGCTCTGAAAACAGTCTATCAGAGACGACAGCTTTTGGACTAATTGGCATGTTTGACCGTGCTTTTGTTAGCCAACAACAATGGAGCAGCTAGCAGTCATGGCAGTCTTGAGCAGCGTTCCTCATGTCAGCAATGACTTTCTATAGTCTTTCTATTATTTCAAAATAAATAGGTTGGACGAATTAAATTCGACTTAGATTCGGCGTTTGCTCTAGGCCTTAGCCTGACAAAGACTTAACCTCGTGGTGCCAGCTTTCCTTATATAAATTACAAATGTATAAAGCGGAATTCTTTAGCCGAAGTTTAACAGCATCAATGATTCTTCCTGTCGTCGTCTTCTCTGGCTTTCAAGATGATGATAGCCTGATAAAAAAAGATATACATATAGGTAAATAAGGTGTCCATCTTTTAGCGATAAGTGCAATACTTTTGAGTGACAACTTATGCAGTTGTCAGCAAAAAATTGCGTATCTTTTGCACTCGCCCCAGCCCGTTTATTCCAAACTGTACTCAAAATCCTTTTATTACCTACACTAAGAGCTGGAAATTACGTACTTTTAGTAACTGATATAGTAAGAACGATAACGATAACAATAACGATAATGATAATGATAATAATAATCATAATAATCATAATAATCATAACAATCATAATAATCATAATAATCATAATAATCATAATAATCATAAGTAATAGTAATTGGACCGAGTGGAGAGCAATTCAGGGAGTAATCGAGCGAATAATTTCAAAATCGGACGAGCGCGAAGCGCGAGGCCGATTTGAAATTACGAGCACGATTAGTCCCTGAATTGCACGACACGAGGTCCAATTACTAATTAATCGTATCTATAACAAATTTCGGGAAAAAAATGTCTTCTGAGAACTTTTTTTGAGCGAAAACGTCTGTAGCGCTTTTCCTAAGTTTTGAAAACTGTAGAAAACATAGCTAAGGAAGCCATTGAAGCGCGCGTAATTGGCGTGAAAATCACGTGGGTATCCAATTACAGGTGTCCGATTACGAAAAGTTCAAATCGGACGGCTGTAATTGGACACCCACGTGATCGGGCGCCGATTACGTGACAAATAGGCGCGCGGAGAACCAATCACGATTGAGAATTTTGTTATAGATACGATTATGATCATAATAATCATAATAATCATAATAATCATAATAATCATAATAATCATAATCATAATAATAATAATAATAATAATAATAATAATATGACTTTATTGTTCAAAAGATGGATATGGTACTATCAACCAGGAAATTGTACATTTTTGGTACAATCGTGCACTTTTAGGCAAGAAATCACACATTTCACCATTTAAAATGCGCACTTTAAAGCCGGAAACTGCACAATTGCTATTTTGAAAAATGCCAGAAGAAGTTTAAGGCAATAATTGTGAACTCATTAACGAAACATTTTGCTGCTCTTAGATAATTTGTTGAAAATTGCCGAAGTACATTTTCTCAACATTTAAAGTGCCACTGCGACGAAATTTTTCGAATTCATTGTTTTTGCATTTTCTGAATCTTTAAGTGGTACTTACTCACCTGTCCAAGCCGTTTTGTCCAACAAGCGCGGGAAGATATTTTTTTTTACGGTTTTTCCGAGAATTTTTCGTCCGCCATTATCAACTCATGTTCCTGCAACCCCATAAGGCCTTGCTGCTTTGTGACGTCATACTCCTAACCTACTTGGCTCACATGGCGAATTTTGT
>JAHPZR010040655.1:17500-23161 GCA_019787425.1 Platygyra sinensis | reverse complement strand
ATAACAGACAATACACTGGATTTTTACACAAAAAACTGAGCAGTATCTACAGGCGTAAATTTATTGGGCCTTAATGAAACATCAAGTGTTGCTTACAATTCAGGAGAAATTCAAACTTGCATTTTTTATTTCTTACTTTTCGGTCCGCGTTATAGACTCAGGCGAAATCCTCGCAAGCGGAAGAAGGGAAGCTTTGAAGTACTTAGACGCTGCTATATACAAATATGTTCAACTAGTTTTTTGCTGTGTTATTAAAAAGCTGCTAATTATCAACATATGTGAAATTTAGAGTGGAGTCATGTGGGGCTCTTGCAAAAGAAGAAGCGGAACAGAACTTGGTTAGTGATATAAAGCGTCAAATTGGAGCAGCTTACGATCAAAATACTTAAGCAAAATTGCATAAATGTATTGAAGTTGTGAACCAAAAGCATAAAAAATGTCGGGATTTTAGGACGCCATTTGCTCGTCCGCAAAAGTTCTCACAGCATGTACGCGGGTATGCCGCAGGCGATGGTCCATATCATAGAGACAGCCCCAATACTAGAAACAGCTTGAGATTTGACAGCTTGAGATTTGACTGCGGAACTGTAGCGCGCGTACTTTGTGAGTATCGTGTAGAGAATTTGTAGGTCTACTGCACTTGAAATAGTTCTTGTAAATGAACGTGGTTTCGGTTATTATTAGCGCTTGTTAATTCCTGCTTAACTCAACAAAAAGCCGTATTATGCACGGAGTAACTGCGTTACTTACCTTTCTTTTAACAGTCTGTAAAACTCGAACCGCCATGCCTAGCGGAAAATTTGCTGAGCAAATTTTCCGCTAGGCATGGCGGTTCGATCTTCTGCACTTGAGTGTATCAGGACAACAAACTTGTCTGACTTCATTGATTTCTCGATGTAATCCTGGGCATCTCTGTGGAAATTTGTTACAAGTATTTTTACCTTATTGGATTATTTATGATATCCTCGAACACAGCGCTCTCCCGTTTTTCGTTGTCCAGAAAACCCATCAGGGTCTGGGGTCCAGGATAATTAGGTCGACAAGACATTGACAGTTCCTTATGTGCCTTTTTCAATATTACTTTGTGCGTGAATAGTTCGTTCCAAGATATATTTTCCAAAAACTGATATGTCTTTGTATCAACAGGTTTTGTCCGCGATTGTACGTAGCAAGCCTTTTCCCTATCAAAATCCTCCGTGGATAAATAGATGTACTTTATAGGCTGTGTAAGGCTCCTATGGTATTGTGGTGAAATGTATGGAGGCCATTTTTATTCAAAACTAATAACATACACCAACGTTGCAAAATTCTTAGCAGCATTTTAATCAAGGCCGAGTGTTTCAAGTATTAAAAGGAAATGAACTCGATATTGCGAAGACGTGTTTTTTCTTCAGTTATGTTTTACAATGAGCTTGCAGGGCTCGTGTTTTCAAACGTTAACACATTCCTTCAGTTCCCGCCATGTGTTAACCAAAACTTGACTGAATTTTTACTTACCTGCACATTGAGTTAATGATCTCTTTGTGCTTTATTTTGCTCTTCCCGAGAATTCCTTTCTTGAGCTCCTTTTTTCTCGGGACGAAGGATAGATCGGCCACGAAAACATCAGCGTTGTCGTGCTTGAGTGAAACTCCTGAAATAAACAGTAAACTGAGTTGAGATAAAGGGATAAATTAGCTTGGTGATGAGGTGATTTTCTGTTTTGAGGAGAACATTGCAACCACTTTACACTAATTCCACCTTTCCTTCCAATTAACCATTACTGAAATTATTGTTAAATTTGTTTTCGTGTTTACTTCTGTGGTCTTGTTTCTTACCAGCGTGCCTTATAACACCCTCGTGAAGAGAATCTTGTTCACTGTGGCTTATGCTGGCCTTCGAGCTCTCAGGAACACTGATATCTTCTTCTGCAAATGATTTTTAAAAGAAAGTGATTGTTCCACTAAAATAACATTTAATTAGTATCTTTTTACATTAGCAGATCTATCACGGTAGGTGTTACGCGGGGTCGACTGTTGCCACCACTCAAAAATAATGTAAAATCGTTTTCCAGCACTTCCTCCGAAAATAACTTGCTCGGCTTTCATTCTGGCTATGAGGCATAATTTCTTTCCCTCTACCATTCCTTCAAAAGGTCTTCTTCGCTATAAATAACAAAGTGAAGCCCAACATTGACTCATTAAGGAGTGATTTCTAAGCAACAAGCCATACCCTTGCGCAAAATTTCAGCTTTGGAGCAAGCTCTGTTTTTGGGTTTTACAGTCGAGCTCACCTTTCTGGCGTTTGGCTTTTGCGTGCGAGCGAGTTTACGAACGACGTGCAGGAGCATATAGTAACTAGGGCTCGGGAATTCACCGGCGCGCGAAGTACGCTGGCTTATCTCACGGGTTCGCTGCTTTCGGCTACAAACTAAGCACGAAAGCATGCGCGCGGACTATTATACTTCTCATTTTACTAACTGCTCTTCACCTCTTCGAAACCCCGAGGCAACAAAGACCGGAAAAGGAAACGTTATTGCATTTGACCGCTTTGTAGTTACAAGGTGATATCATAAATTGCGTATTCTGATCATGAAGAAGGAGTGCTAATAAAAACCGGGTATCTAAACTTCCTCCACGCTTGTGATTTTCTTTGTTTTAACTTGTTGAATTATTAATGAGTTTGAGAAAGCTCTTTCTCAAAATCATTAATTATTCATAAGTTTGATAGCCAATAAAAAATGGCTAAATTCGTCACGTGTATGAGTAGGTGTAACGCGTGGTCGACTGTTGCCACCACTCAAAAATAATGTAAAATCGTTTTCCAGCCCTTCTTCCGAAAATAACTTGCTGAGCTTTCATTCTGGCTATGAGGCATAATTTCTTTCCCTCTACCATTCCTTCAAAAGGTCTTCTTCGCTATAAATAACAAAGTGAAGCCCAACATTGTCCCATTAAGGAGTGCAAAAAGCTATACCCTTACGCAAAAACGCACCGCGCGCGCAGTTTCAGCTTGGGAGCAAGCTCTGTGTTTGGTTTTGCAGTCGAACTCACCATTCTGGCTTTCGCGTGCAAGCGAGTTTACGAACGACATGCAGGAGCATAGTAACTAGAGCTCTGGAACTCGCCGGCGGATGAAGTACGCTGGCTTATCTCACGGGTTCGCTGCTTTCGGCTACGAACTAAACATGACAGCATGCGCGCGGACTATTAAACTCCTCATTTTACTAACTGCTCTTCACCTCTTCGAAACCTCGAGGCAACAAAGACCGGAAAAGGAAAAGTTATTGCATTTGACCGCTCTGTAGTTACAAGGTGATATCATAAATTGCGTATTCTGATCATGAAGAAGGAGTACCGAAATGCCGTCCTTAATTCAACTCCAGTGACTGTCTGTTTACTTGCTAATGATTAAGGTACTGGCGTTATTGAATACTTACCGGCAGGTTTGTCTGCCGCCTCCTTATCCAAGTTTTCTTCTACGTCCGTCTGTAAAAAGAGACAAGAGTACTCGCGTTCACGTAAACCAACTAGACATAACTAAACGTATACCGGCAGCGGAGTATTTTTGACGAAATTCGAGTTTGGATAGCTGATGAAACACTGTCTCGGCTGTTTGATATATCTTCTCAATCGAAACAAAAAATAAAGAGTAAGCGGAGAAGTTAAAATTGTCGAAATTCGTGCTAATAAAAACCGGGTATCTAAAACTTCCTCCACGCTTGTGATTTTCTTTGTTTTAACTTGTTGAATTATTAATGAGTTTGAGAAAGCTTTTTCTCAAACTCATTAATTATTCATAAGTTTGATAGCCAATAAAAAATGGCTAAATTCGTCACGTGTATGAGTTTTGATACCCAATGAAAACCTAGATGAAAACCACACGTGTTTTGGATATCATATCCAAACCACACGTTGCTTTCATTTGATTCCTCATTGGATATCAAGATTCACGCATCAAAACAAAAGAAATTTTAAAAGCATAAGAACAGAATTAAAAAAAAAAGCATCCTTGGGAACTTGCATTTTAATAAAATAATTTTAACAATAAAACTCATGAAATTGGAAATTAAAAACTGTTTTAAATACATATAGCGTCCGATACTAAATACTGTTCCATAAACAGTTTTCGGTGGATATCTCTTTACCTACGTTTTGCTCCAATAGCCCTTTTCACGGTTAGCTTTTCTCATTTGCATTACAATAAATTTTAGCATGTATGTGAGGCATTTTCGGGCTATTTCGCAGTTTTAGCCCGAAATTGCCTCGCATCCACGTTGGATTACATTGTAATGCAAATGAGAAAAATTAACCGTGAAATGGGCTATTCAATGACAAATTGTCTTTGCCAACAATTCAGACTCAAGCATAACGACTTCCTTAATATGTAAGTGCAGCGCTTTGAAACCTAATGTAAATCAGGTAATAGAGAGGTTAAGCATGACGTTTACGGCAAACGGCAAACGGCAAACGGCAAACGGCAAACGGCAGAAATGAAACTTTTGCCGGCTGTCTTCAGCTCTCTGTACAGTAGAATCAAAATATTTCTATTTGCAGTGAATAGTAAGAGACACTTTTCTATTTTTGTATGATTTATCTAAGGATTACAAGAAAAGAATAGAAAATCAGAAGTGAACTTTGCCGTTCGCCGTCTGCCGTAAACGTCATGCTTAAACTCACTATATCTGAACGAACCTCCCGAAGAAATGGATATTTTTCTTTACCCGAGTAATGCGCTATTCGTTAAAATAGTTTACGCGTATTTGTTTTATACCTTGATGACGGGGAATATGACTTCCTTGACTTAATTCTCTTCTTTATAAACCGTTTTTGGCTCCTACACCGTGCCACTCCTTCCTCGCTCGTGGTTGGACGCTAATGAATCATGCATACAAAGGCGTTCTTTCGGAAAAGGGGAAATATTTAACACTGCATAATTTCTTATTGTTTCGTTTGCGAAAACATGTCACTGCATAATTTCCTATTGTTTCATTTGAGAAGCCATATCAAAAACTCGTGATTCGTGTTTCATCAGGGGCTCCAAACACCTCGAAACAATAAAAGCACTCGGCCTGCGGCCTCATGCTTTCATTACTTTCTCGGTGTTTGGAACCCCTGATGAAACACTCGCACTCGTTTTTGATATATTACTTCAATATTTCCTTGTCACTTTATTCAGGCACTTATAAAGTGAGGCATTCTCTTGGTTAAATCTTGTAAGTCTTTCTAGCATTATAATTCGTAAGAAAGTATTTTCGCTGGCACCACAAGAGAACATCGGAGGAAGCTGCTGACTTTGTGACGTCCGAAAATGCTAGTTAATATCTGATTTTGGTGGTCTTATGCATTTCTTGCATACAGACCCCAAGTCAGGGGCAGATCTTCTTTTATACGAGACATCTACAGCTCAGGACTGTGCCTTGATGCGGGTTAACCATTGCGCCATCGCGCTTTCGCGACCTTGCTTAGCCGTTGACAAACTTTCTCGTCCCGGCCTATTCCTGTCCTTGAACTCTCCTTTCCTCCCGCCCCCTGTAGGGCTGAGCCCGGGAGGGTGAAAAGAGAGTCCGGATAACTTGCATGCGCATGTTCACAACGAACCAATCAAAAATTACTAGGTCCCAACTTTAGCACAGACGACACGCGCGTCAAACAAGCCGCGCGTGCGCGAGAAACTTTATTT
>JAHPZR010040655.1:0-7500 GCA_019787425.1 Platygyra sinensis | reverse complement strand
AGGAAAGGAGAGTTCAAGGACAGGAATAGGCCGGGACGAGAAAGTTTGTCAACGGCTAAGCAAGGTCGCGAAAGCGCGATGGCGCAATGGTTAACCCGCATCAAGGCACAGTCCTGAGCTGTAGATGTCTCGTATAAAAGAAGATCTGCCCCTGACTTGGGGTCTGTATGCAAGAAATGCATAAGACCACCAAAATCAGATATTAACTAGCATTTTCGGACGTCACAAAGTCAGCAGCTTCCTCCGATGTTCTCTTGTGGTGCCAGCGAAAATACTTTCTTACGAATTATAATGCTAGAAAGACTTACAAGATTTAACCAAGAGAATGCCTCACTTTATAAGTGCCTGAATAAAGTGACAAGGAAATATTGAAGTAATATATCAAAAACGAGTGCGAGTGTTTCATCAGGGGTTCCAAACACCGAGAAAGTAATGAAAGCATGAGGCCGCAGGCCGAGTGCTTTTATTGTTTCGAGGTGTTTGGAGCCCCTGATGAAACACGAATCACGAGTTTTTGATATGGCTTCTCAAATGAAACAATAGGAAATTATGCAGTGACATGTTTTCGCAAACGAAACAATAAGAAATTATGCAGTGTTAAATATTTCCCCTTTTCCGAAAGAACGCCTTTGTATGCATGATTCATTAGCGTCCAACCACGAGCGAGGAAGGAGTGGCACGGTGTAGGAGCCAAAAACGGTTTATAAAGAAGAGAATTAAGTCAAGGAAGTCATATTCCCCGTCATCAAGGTATAAAACAAATACGCGTAAACTATTTTAACGAATAGCGCATTACTCGGGTAAAGAAAAATATCCATTTCTTCGGGAGGTTCGTTCAGATATAGTGAGTTTAAGCATGACGTTTACGGCAGACGGCGAACGGCAAAGTTCACTTCTGATTTTCTATTCTTTTCTTGTAATCCTTAGATAAATCATACAAAAATAGAAAAGTGTCTCTTACTATTCACTGCAAATAGAAATATTTTGATTCTACTGTACAGAGAGCTGAAGACAGCCGGCAAAAGTTTCATTTCTGCCGTTTGCCGTTTGCCGTTTGCCGTTTGCCGTTTGCCGTAAACGTCATGCTTAACCTCTCTATTACCTGATTTACATTAGGTTTCAAAGCGCTGCACTTACATATTAAGGAAGTCGTTATGCTTGAGTCTGAATTGTTGGCAAAGACAATTTGTCATTGAATAGCCCATTTCACGGTTAATTTTTCTCATTTGCATTACAATGTAATCCAACGTGGATGCGAGGCAATTTCGGGCTAAAACTGCGAAATAGCCCGAAAATGCCTCACATACATGCTAAAATTTATTGTAATGCAAATGAGAAAAGCTAACCGTGAAAAGGGCTATTGGAGCAAAACGTAGGTAAAGAGATATCCACCGAAAACTGTTTATGGAACAGTATTTAGTATCGGACGCTATATGTATTTAAAACAGTTTTTAATTTCCAATTTCATGAGTTTTATTGTTAAAATTATTTTATTAAAATGCAAGTTCCCAAGGATGCTTTTTTTTTTAATTCTGTTCTTATGCTTTTAAAATTTCTTTTGTTTTGATGCGTGAATCTTGATATCCAATGAGGAATCAAATGAAAGCAACGTGTGGTTTGGATATGATATCCAAAACACGTGTGGTTTTCATCTAGGTTTTCATTGGGTATCAAAACTCATACACGTGACGAATTTAGCCATTTTTTATTGGCTATCAAACTTATGAATAATTAATGAGTTTGAGAAAAAGCTTTCTCAAACTCATTAATAATTCAACAAGTTAAAACAAAGAAAATCACAAGCGTGGAGGAAGTTTTAGATACCCGGTTTTTATTAGCACGAATTTCGACAATTTTAACTTCTCCGCTTACTCTTTATTTTTTGTTTCGATTGAGAAGATATATCAAACAGCCGAGACAGTGTTTCATCAGCTATCCAAACTCGAATTTCGTCAAAAATACTCCGCTGCCGGTATACGTTTAGTTATGTCTAGTTGGTTTACGTGAACGCGAGTACTCTTGTCTCTTTTTACAGACGGACGTAGAAGAAAACTTGGATAAGGAGGCGGCAGACAAACCTGCCGGTAAGTATTCAATAACGCCAGTACCTTAATCATTAGCAAGTAAACAGACAGTCACTGGAGTTGAATTAAGGACGGCATTTCGGTACTCCTTCTTCATGATCAGAATACGCAATTTATGATATCACCTTGTAACTACAGAGCGGTCAAATGCAATAACTTTTCCTTTTCCGGTCTTTGTTGCCTCGAGGTTTCGAAGAGGTGAAGAGCAGTTAGTAAAATGAGGAGTTTAATAGTCCGCGCGCATGCTGTCATGTTTAGTTCGTAGCCGAAAGCAGCGAACCCGTGAGATAAGCCAGCGTACTTCATCCGCCGGCGAGTTCCAGAGCTCTAGTTACTATGCTCCTGCATGTCGTTCGTAAACTCGCTTGCACGCGAAAGCCAGAATGGTGAGTTCGACTGCAAAACCAAACACAGAGCTTGCTCCCAAGCTGAAACTGCGCGCGCGGTGCGTTTTTGCGTAAGGGTATAGCTTTTTGCACTCCTTAATGGGACAATGTTGGGCTTCACTTTGTTATTTATAGCGAAGAAGACCTTTTGAAGGAATGGTAGAGGGAAAGAAATTATGCCTCATAGCCAGAATGAAAGCTCAGCAAGTTATTTTCGGAAGAAGGGCTGGAAAACGATTTTACATTATTTTTGAGTGGTGGCAACAGTCGACCACGCGTTACACCTACTCATACACGTGACGAATTTAGCCATTTTTTATTGGCTATCAAACTTATGAATAATTAATGATTTTGAGAAAGAGCTTTCTCAAACTCATTAATAATTCAACAAGTTAAAACAAAGAAAATCACAAGCGTGGAGGAAGTTTAGATACCCGGTTTTTATTAGCACTCCTTCTTCATGATCAGAATACGCAATTTATGATATCACCTTGTAACTACAAAGCGGTCAAATGCAATAACGTTTCCTTTTCCGGTCTTTGTTGCCTCGGGGTTTCGAAGAGGTGAAGAGCAGTTAGTAAAATGAGAAGTATAATAGTCCGCGCGCATGCTTTCGTGCTTAGTTTGTAGCCGAAAGCAGCGAACCCGTGAGATAAGCCAGCGTACTTCGCGCGCCGGTGAATTCCCGAGCCCTAGTTACTATATGCTCCTGCACGTCGTTCGTAAACTCGCTCGCACGCAAAAGCCAAACGCCAGAAAGGTGAGCTCGACTGTAAAACCCAAAAACAGAGCTTGCTCCAAAGCTGAAATTTTGCGCAAGGGTATGGCTTGTTGCTTAGAAATCACTCCTTAATGAGTCAATGTTGGGCTTCACTTTGTTATTTATAGCGAAGAAGACCTTTTGAAGGAATGGTAGAGGGAAAGAAATTATGCCTCATAGCCAGAATGAAAGCCGAGCAAGTTATTTTCGGAGGAAGTGCTGGAAAACGATTTTACATTATTTTTGAGTGGTGGCAACAGTCGACCCCGCGTAACACCTACCGTGATAGATCTGCTAATGTAAAAAGATACTAATTAAATGTTATTTTAGTGGAACAATCACTTTCTTTTAAAAATCATTTGCAGAAGAAGATATCAGTGTTCCTGAGAGCTCGAAGGCCAGCATAAGCCACAGTGAACAAGATTCTCTTCACGAGGGTGTTATAAGGCACGCTGGTAAGAAACAAGACCACAGAAGTAAACACGAAAACAAATTTAACAATAATTTCAGTAATGGTTAATTGGAAGGAAAGGTGGAATTAGTGTAAAGTGGTTGCAATGTTCTCCTCAAAACAGAAAATCACCTCATCACCAAGCTAATTTATCCCTTTATCTCAACTCAGTTTACTGTTTATTTCAGGAGTTTCACTCAAGCACGACAACGCTGATGTTTTCGTGGCCGATCTATCCTTCGTCCCGAGAAAAAAGGAGCTCAAGAAAGGAATTCTCGGGAAGAGCAAAATAAAGCACAAAGAGATCATTAACTCAATGTGCAGGTAAGTAAAAATTCAGTCAAGTTTTGGTTAACACATGGCGGGAACTGAAGGAATGTGTTAACGTTTGAAAACACGAGCCCTGCAAGCTCATTGTAAAACATAACTGAAGAAAAAACACGTCTTCGCAATATCGAGTTCATTTCCTTTTAATACTTGAAACACTCGGCCTTGATTAAAATGCTGCTAAGAATTTTGCAACGTTGGTGTATGTTATTAGTTTTGAATAAAAATGGCCTCCATACATTTCACCACAATACCATAGGAGCCTTACACAGCCTATAAAGTACATCTATTTATCCACGGAGGATTTTGATAGGGAAAAGGCTTGCTACGTACAATCGCGGACAAAACCTGTTGATACAAAGACATATCAGTTTTTGGAAAATATATCTTGGAACGAACTATTCACGCACAAAGTAATATTGAAAAAGGCACATAAGGAACTGTCAATGTCTTGTCGACCTAATTATCCTGGACCCCAGACCCTGATGGGTTTTCTGGACAACGAAAAACGGGAGAGCGCTGTGTTCGAGGATATCATAAATAATCCAATAAGGTAAAAATACTTGTAACAAATTTCCACAGAGATGCCCAGGATTACATCGAGAAATCAATGAAGTCAGACAAGTTTGTTGTCCTGATACACTCAAGTGCAGAAGATCGAACCGCCATGCCTAGCGGAAAATTTGCTCAGCAAATTTTCCGCTAGGCATGGCGGTTCGAGTTTTACAGACTGTTAAAAGAAAGGTAAGTAACGCAGTTACTCCGTGCATAATACGGCTTTTTGTTGAGTTAAGCAGGAATTAACAAGCGCTAATAATAACCGAAACCACGTTCATTTACAAGAACTATTTCAAGTGCAGTAGACCTACAAATTCTCTACACGATACTCACAAAGTACGCGCGCTACAGTTCCGCAGTCAAATCTCAAGCTGTCAAATCTCAAGCTGTTTCTAGTATTGGGGCTGTCTCTATGATATGGACCATCGCCTGCGGCATACCCGCGTACATGCTGTGAGAACTTTTGCGGACGAGCAAATGGCGTCCTAAAATCCCGACATTTTTTATGCTTTTGGTTCACAACTTCAATACATTTATGCAATTTTGCTTAAGTATTTTGATCGTAAGCTGCTCCAATTTGACGCTTTATATCACTAACCAAGTTCTGTTCCGCTTCTTCTTTTGCAAGAGCCCCACATGACTCCACTCTAAATTTCACATATGTTGATAATTAGCAGCTTTTTAATAACACAGCAAAAAACTAGTTGAACATATTTGTATATAGCAGCGTCTAAGTACTTCAAAGCTTCCCTTCTTCCGCTTGCGAGGATTTCGCCTGAGTCTATAACGCGGACCGAAAAGTAAGAAATAAAAAATGCAAGTTTGAATTTCTCCTGAATTGTAAGCAACACTTGATGTTTCATTAAGGCCCAATAAATTTACGCCTGTAGATACTGCTCAGTTTTTTGTGTAAAAATCCAGTGTATTGTCTGTTATTGTATATTCTTAGCCTTTGATAGTTCGTTTTCATATTTTATTTTGCTTAGTCTTATTGTACAGCGCATGACATCATATCCATATGTAATTTGCGCCATATAAGTAATAATTTTATTGTTTTTTTTATTTTGTTATCGATGAATGAGAGCGCCCGCCGATGCGTGTTTTGTACATTTAGTAAACATACAAATTGGACTTCCGCCCTTTTGAGTGAAAACGTACATCGAACCCATTACAGACAATATCTCTAGTTTCTAAATATGTTTAAAGTGAAGTTGATAAACAGTGTGTGAGAACATATTAAAAGCTCAGCTAAAATATGTGAATGCTTTAATCACCTCAAATAACTCAAGTAACTCAAATAAATACTGGCGATTCACTGTTGAGTTGTGAAAACGTTACTCTGACAATCCGGCCTACACAAAGGCCGGAAAAGCCATACGCGGAATGTACAATGGTTTTCATGGTAGATCGTGCATGGATGTTTACTGTAACTCACAATGAAATCGACTCTGAGATTTTTAAGTTGTAAAAGATTTTTCAGTTAACTGTCAGGAATCTTGTGTGTTGTATAGACAGAAGGAATGTAAACAGATATATATATATAGCAATGTATAGAACTAAAGCGTTTTGTTAAAATCTCTTGAAGATTTATCACAGAGTTACTAATATTATTTCTTTCTATATGAGGTTGCTAATGGGGTTAACAGTTAACTGACAATTGACCCAAAAAATAGTACTTAACTGATATTTGGCCCAAAAAATTAGTAGTTAATTGATAAATGAAAAGTTAACAGTTAAGTGACATTTTATTATAACACTGAATACGATTTTTGTTCTTCATAAAAGGAGTAAAGTTTTTTTCCTAGCAGCGAAGCTATTTCGTGACATTTAACTGCCGTAGACGTCGTGTAGGCATTTCAAGCCCATTTTACAGATATTGTTTTTATCGACAGGCCCCATTCTTCACCGTGCCAGACATACCAGCACTTGATCAACTAACGTCAAGGAGCATAAAGCAAAAAATACGCACTCAACATGTAGCATCGAGCCTATTACAAGAGAATTTTGCTAGAAATCTAGGAAAAACGCCGTCAAAGAATCGAAAAAACGAGATCGAGCTTTAAACAAATTAGGATCGAAAAGTACATTTAACAAATAGATTCCATGTTGCCGTGCGTCTGTTCAGTAATAGATCACACATGAAGTCAAAATGTAGTGAGAACAAAAAAGTGGCACACGAGGCGATAGCCGAGTGTGTCACTGATGTTCTTACCACATTTTGACGTCTTCTGTGTTATATTACTGTACAGACGCACGGCAACATGGAATCTGTTTTATATAGTAAAGAAAAAAACTACTAAGGCTCTATTTATTTCAAAATATTTCAACATAAGGCGAAAGCCGACCTTTGCACACTTTGGTGAAAACGAAAAAAAGCCATCTTACGGAATATATTATTTCTACAAAATGACGCAATTTCATTGGTTACTATCCGTAGCAAAAAATTGTGATTGGTCGAGGAAAATCACGCCACTGTCAAACTGTCAAATTAATCTCAGAAACATTTTGTTTATTGGGTTTGTTAAATTCGAGATAAAGCAGTCATTCTCGGCTTACCAACACCATTTTTGTGCGTGGTTTAGTCTCGCTCGACTGCCGACTGAGACTGCTCGAGAATTTTTTTGGATCATTTTGTAAAAGAAACGGCTTTATCTTTCTTCTTCCTGCTTCTCGAACTTGTTCAATGCCTTATCGTTTGCCCAGTCAGGTAAAATATCATCTTAATTTTCAAAACTTTCCGCCATTTTAAAGCACAGAGGGAAAAACCTTTGTAATGGTGACGTCAATCGTGCGTCTGTCTTCTAATAGATCATAAGGGAGAACCAATCAAAATGCGAGAATAACTTGGGTTATTATACAATACCCCATTAACTAGCTGTTATAGCCAATAGAAACCAGGCATTTTCGATCCCTCACTACTGAGGGCATACACCA
>JAHPZR010040653.1:0-13054 GCA_019787425.1 Platygyra sinensis | reverse complement strand
GCAAGACCTGGAGAGAAAGTGAATATGTTAGTTTAATAGATTTCAAATGAAGAAAATAAACCGATCGCTTAAATCGACTGATTGCTTAACATTTTGATTTTTAAATAATTCAAAAACAGTAAAGTGGTGCTATAAACGTGATAAAACTGAATGTCTGGAACCTGATAATTTTGTTTTGAACCGTTTCAAATAGAGGCATCAAGAAGATATCATGTTTGATAAAAAGAAGAAGAAAAATAAAAGCTGATTAGTAAATTTGGACTTTACCGAGAACTAAATAAAAAATTCCAAAAAAGAATTGGGAATAAATGCGTGGATGCATTTCCTTACCAAAGATAAATTATTAATGATCATTATTTATAAATTAATCTCCAGCAGTCAGACTTTGTTTTTCACTGCCATACACAGGTATTTCTAAATAAAATAATTCACATAAATTAGAAAAGAAGGTTGACAAGAAAAGTGTGGTTTGTATTAGTTGAGAGTGGTTTCTATCAGTTGATTGTAGTTTTTATCTGATAGGTGTAGTTGAACAGTCGAATGTAGCTTGTATCAGCTGAATGTAGATTCTATCAGTTGTCTTCAGTTTGGGCCAACTGAGTCTAGTCTAATTTGTATAAGCTGCAACTAGTTTGTATCAGTTAAGTGTAGTTTCTATCAGATGAGTGTAGTTTGTATCAGCTAAGTGTGGTTTGAATGTAGAATGTAATTGTAGTTTACATACGTGTAGTTTGTAGTGGATATTTTAATTGACAGCTATCAAAGCAAAGTATCCGCTGACCAGTATCATGTGACCAGTATCATGTGACCATATCGCTGGCTCAGGACAAGAGCTCATTGAGCTTGCGTAATTTTTTTTTTAAATGTTGACCGCTGACCAAGCAATGGGTTTCCGATTTGATGGCGGGCTCAAGCCAGGTTTTTCATGCTAGGGAAGAGTGAGGAGAACATGGAAAGGCAAAATTTCGGCAAAAAATCAAACCGTGACACGTTGTTGACTTTCCTTCTTACATATTCCGAGCACAATGGTATCTTGGAAAGTCCTTACGTAATTTCTGCAATCTTAGGTATATTCATTAGATATGGTTTGTTGAATTGTAACTAGGAAAAAAAGTCGGGAAACCACACGCTGAACAATCACATGCTCACATAATTGACCATTTTTTTTTTTAGTTTCTGATGCAGGGGAAAAAAAAATCCTCATTTATGATTAATTATTGTAATCAGGAGCTCTGCTAATAGCCTTGGCTAAATGTTTTTTTTTTTTTTATCAGATGAGTGTAGTTTGTATCAGCCAAGTGTAGTTTATATGATCAGATGAGTGTAGTTTGTACTGCATGTATTGTAGTTTGTATAATATATAAGTGTAGTTACTGCATCAGTTTGAGTGTACTTTGTATCGAGTGTAGCTTGTATCAGTTAAGTGTAGTTTGTATGAGATAGAGACAGTAAAGATTAATGTATCAGTTGAGTGTACTTTGTATAGTTTGCATCAGTCAGTCGAGTGTAGTTTGAATAAGTTGAGGGTAACTTTTTATCAGTTAAGTGTAGTTTGTATTAGTTAAATATTTTTTCTATTAGCTGAGTATAGTTTATATCAGCTAAGTATAGTTTGTATCAGTTAAGTATATTTTGCATTTGTCAGTTGAGTTTAGTTTGCATCGGTTAAGTATAGTTTGTATCAGTTGAGTGTAGTTTTTACCAGTTGAAAGTAGTTTGTATTATTTTAAAGTTGACTTTCAGTTAGTTGATTGTATTTTGTATCCGATTTGAATGTAGTTTGTGTCAGTTGAATGTGGTTTGCATTAGTTGATAATAGTTTGAATCATTTGATTATAGTTAAGAAATAGAAAACATGTACCGTGTTTGTATCGAGTTATACAAACACGAGTGGAAGTTTGGGAGAACGAGAAATGCTGTGGGAACACGAGCCGCAGGCGAGTGTTTCCACAGCTTTTTCGAGTTCTCCCAAACTTTCACGAGTGTTTGTATAACTCGATACAAACACGATGTACATGTTTTCTATTTCTTTTAGAAAACACCACGACGAGAAAAAGGAAAACAACTTGTTAACTTTGATTATCGAAATGTAAATTCTCTTTGCTCGCGCCATCACTACGTCAACAAGCGCGCGTTAGTTCTGTGTCTCCATCGAGTTATACAAACACGATTTTCAACCAATCAGCGCGCGTGCTTTCTTAGGACTGTTTTCTAATTTAAATTATCAGTTGTTTGTTGTTTGTATTAGTGGAGTGTAGTCTGAATTAGTGGAGTTTAGTATACATTAGGTGATTGTAGTTGGTTTTAGTTAATTAGTTTGTATTACCGGAGTGCAGTTTGTATTAGTTAATTAGTTGGTACTAAGTGGAGTGTAATTTACATTAGTTGATTATAGATTGTATTAGGTGGTAATAAGTGGAGTGTAGTTTGTATTAGCTGATTGTAGATTGTATTAATTAATTAGTTTGTATTAGTGGAGTTGAGTGAAGTCTGCATTAGTTGATTGTAGATTGCATGAGTTAAATGTAGTTTCCTTTAGTTGATCGTAGTGTGTTTTAGTTGAGAGTAGTTTCTATCTGTGAAGTTTAGTTTGTGATAGCTGAGTCTAGTTATCAGTTCAGTATATTTTGATCGGCTGGCTGGGTAATGTTTATTTTGTAGTGAATTTGTGAGTTGTCGCCGCCTATTTTGGTATTTTGGATAGTTTATGAGGAATTTATGGAATTCAACTTTTTCAGTTCTTACAGTTGTAATAGTTTTGTATTAACTGCTGGAATTCAAGACTTAATATTTCTTTTGTTTTACTAGTTTCTTTTTATCAGATACGTGTTTTGTTTAAGTTGTTACATTGCATTTCTGCAGAGTGGACGCATTGCTACAACCCGGGGCTAATTTTCAGTTTTTGGCCAAGTACTTTCAAGGTACGTACATTTTATCTCTTACTAGAGCATGTATTGCTATATATTTCTTTGAGATCTAGATTATTCAGTCGTTGTTGTTGTTTTTTTTGGTTTCAGAACGGGACGGCCTTCGACATGGACCGGGCTTGATGGGTCGTCCCGGACCGCCTGGACCAAAAGGTATATTGCCACAGGGGTTATGACTTGAGTGTATAAATTAATTCGCCGTGGATTTGGTTTTGCATTACCTCGCTCATTGATTGGTATATAAAACCCGCTCCACTTTTTCATCCAATCCGAGAAAAAAAAAAACGTAAAAGATATCAGTCATGTCTTTCTCGCAGAAGTGTTGTTGCACTGTGCCTTGGCAATCTGTATTTGTAGTTTTAGTTCCTTCATTAGATGTTCTTTTTCTTGTGATTGACCGGAGTGATTACCTTGGCTTTGGGTTTTATTCACTCAAGTAAAAACCGCTTGAATAATAGTAGTTATCAACGCTATTCTAGAGCCGCATAAACAGTGAGTAATAACCGTCAACTAGTAAACCTTGTGAAAAGTCCCAGGAAGGCACTTCTGTAAATTTCAGATCGATGTGTGCCGCGAACGGTCTTAAATCCTGACCCTATTTAAGGTAATTCCCTTGAAATTGCTGTACTATCAAACTTTTCTTGAAACTTAGTGTAATGAACATTCATGATATAAACATTAGAAAAATACACTAAAAAAATGGGGTCACCATGCTTGTTTACGCGTCAGCAGACTCTTAAAATGGGGTATTTTTACTGGATGCGCGTTAAAATTTCGAATCACCTTCATACAGAATTAAATCTTGGTTACTTGAAAGACACAAAATTTTGTCTTGAAAGCAAAGCTTCATTTATTGACAGAAGCAGTATTGCTTCATTTAAGCCGTTTTTGATTGACTGGTTGCGGTGATATTGCACTTTTTAGGACAGTTCCATGGCTAACTTGAAGTCCTCGCCTTGGGCAAAATGCACTCAGTTAAGAACTATTTTCAAAGAAAAAATCATGTTCTACTATCAAACTTTTTTTCCCCTTCAAATATGTTCTTCTTTAGACTATTCTTAGCAAATACCTGGAATAAAAATCGGAGGTCACCATGCTCGTTTAAGAGAAAAGGAGAATTTATTCCGTTATCGAGCTTATTTTGGGAGAAATCTCTTACGTTTTGCACGTGCACGCGCTCATGTGCGCGCGCTGATGACGCGAAAATCGTGCGCAGTAGGGATGCGCAATGCAATACTAAGGAATTACCTTAAGCGGATGAAGCAAACGAAAATTGATACCCTATTTAAGACCCAAACCCGAAGAATAACACCCCATTTAAGGGGAAAACAAACCGGCTAACCGTGCACGGCACAACGCAAATTATTATAAAAATGAGTTTGCTAATACTTGTAATGGATATTTTGGTTTACAAAGATCATTTGTTTTTGGTTTAGCTAGGCATTTTTGCACTGGAATTTTAGTTGACACAATTTAGGTACCCCATCTACAGATAACGTTGGGAACAAGTCGCTCACAGGGGCAAAAAACGATATCCTATTAAAGATCGAGATCTTCAAAAACCTTACCCTATCCAGCGGCACATACCTATATAGCCCATATATGGAAGTGTCGCCCTTCAACATCTCTTTTGGATAATGTGAAACCTGCTATATGAGTAGTAAATTATATTTACAACGACACTGTAACGCGGATATCAACCTCAATTGAATATCGCAAAAGAACCCAGATTAAATACTAAGCACTTAATTACTGGCCACAATGGAAACACTGAGTTTTGTTTCCCCGAGACCTTCAATGTTCCCCGAGGGGGAGCCAAGGGGAACATTGAGGTCGAGGGGAAACAAAACTAACCGTTTCCCGAGGGGCTAGTCATTAAGTGTCTCGTTGTACTTCCCGACGCAAATATAGAAAAAGCTCCGAAAAAAAAATGATTTTGCTTGACGCCATTGCATACACTGGCTGCACTCTCAAAATTGAGCGGCTGCCAAAACCAACCTGTCCTATCGAAAAATCACGATAACAGTCTTTTTCTTCACAGGTAACAAAAAAACATAGACAGTACTAAAGTTGCTCTGGCGTCTTCTAATGCTTAACTCGAGCATTTTGAGTTTGATTTGATCAGGAACAGCATATTTTGTTGTAAATTACACAAATACTTTCCCACCTGGCGACGGCGATCGACGAGCGATTTGACGTGGGCAACCTATCTTTGGCGCCAAACCAAAAGCTTGGAGACTCAAAACGTTCATATTTCCCTTTTGTTAATCTGCATGATATGTTTTTGCGACTATAAATCCCTCTTCTTGAATGATCCATGCCGTCTCTAATGAGAAACGTTGTCCTACTTCAATGGCTTTTTAACATCAGGCCGACTCAGTGGTACACAAATTTCCCGAGGTTTCAAGGTGCACAACGTGATCACGTGCAAGTCCAAAGTTCAACTTGTTGTTTCCCTAGGGAGTTAGTAAGTTTTATCGCCCTAGGGAGTTAGAGACATTTAACCCACGGCACCTGACGCCTTCTCCTCTAATCGGAGAACATATTTTGAGTTGGGAAGAATTACAAATAAGTATGTTGTGACGATTTTAGCAGGTAGCTTAATAAATTTTGCAGAAGAATCAAGAATGTCTAACGTGAATTGTGTAGGCTAAAAAAACACCACATATGGAAGTGGAGAAGTAATGAATGTCTTCCACATTATCCTGACTATGGCTCGGATAACTAAAGTCCTTATATACCAACCACAATTTAAGTCGCAGGAGAACCACGATTAAAAGAAAAATAGTTATGTTATGACGATTTAAGCAGCTAGCTTAATTAATTTTGCAGGGGAATCAGGAAAGTCTGGAGTAAATTATGTTCGCTGGGGAAAGACCACGTGTTCTCGTGATGCTGAAATTGTTTACAAAGGTATTTTTATTGTTTCAAACATTTGAATCTGTAATGGTTTGGCACGAAAACGAAAAAAAAAAAAAATTTTTCCAACTTAATCCCAGGAATGACAGGTGTTAACATTCAACTTACCTGTTGAGCAAACTGTTTAAAATTATGACCAGCACTCAGAACATTGCTAACTAGGGTTACTTACCATTTACATGGGAAAACCGGAAATTGCTGTTAGAAAATGAAGTGGTTCGCGCTTTTCCGTTAGGAAAGCGTCAGGAAATATGGGCTGTCATTTGAGGTGATGCTGTTTTACTGCTTTTTTTAGGTCTCTTTAGCTGATTTACATATACTTTATACTGCTTCCCTCTCCTGCAACGTCGCGTTTAATTGTTCAATGTTTATGGCTGGATTTTTCAACTAGATGCTTTTATAAATGGTAAGCACCCCAGGAGTTGTCATCAGCTTAAAAATAGATAATTGAAAACGCAAAATTGTACCAATTAAGTTTCCCTATAAAAACAAAGGGGAGAAAATGGTTCAAGAGAATAGCAAAAACAGGTACAGAGCTCAAAAAACGGTCTGATACTCGACATGTAAAAATTTGCTTTGAACAAGAAATATGTGGAAAATTGAATTCACGAATCACACTTGTCTTTTAGCTTAACTTTGTTACTTTTTACTATAGTTTTTGAGTTGCTATTATCACTCATCGCGCATAAACCCTTTCTTACCTTGCTTTGCTTAGTTTTGCGGCTTGGTACAGAAATGATACTATCTTGTTAACCCGTTAGGTATCATTGGTGGTGAGCTTTACACTCATCAAGGTGGTGGAGTTAATTACCTTTGCCTTCCACACAATCCAAAGTACGACAAGTACAAAGATGGACAACAGAGCGCAGGATACGTGTATGGCACTGAGTATGAAGTCGACGGTTTCAACCCATTTAAGAAAAACGTCCATAACTACGAGGCAGTGTGTGCTGTTTGCTTCGTTAAGGCACGTGGTTCAATGTTTATGATCCCTGCACGGAATGATTGTCCATCTGGCTGGACCGAAGAGTATCACGGGTACCTGATGACTGAATACTACAACCACAAGAAGCAGCGGGACTTCATATGTGTCGACGAGGACGCTGATTATGTTCCTGGTACCGAGGCCAACAAGAATGGTGCACTACTGTACCCTGTGGAGGGAGTGTGTGGCTCACTTCCGTGTAAACCTTACGTCAATGGGAGAGAGTTAACGTGCGCTGTTTGCACCAAGTGATACGAGTGCGCCATTACAGTGGAAACCAAGCTTACCGAGAAAGTCTAACATTGATTCCATAGTTGGACTCTTGTTATTTAATGTACAAAAACGTACAATAGATATTTAACCAAGGAAGTATAACATGATGAAGTTCTTTATTTTAGTCAGAAGTATCGAACTGTCGAACTGAAGATGTTATGGATGTAACGAATGAATAACCGCAATAAAATGTATTAAAATCACTTAAAAGTCATCTTCTTTGCATCACTACTATTCACTTTTATCTCCAGCAATTGTTTCCTTTTCTTGTTTTGAGGTAGCCTGCGTTCGCAGGTCAGTATTAAGGAAGCCAGCAATTTTCCATCCCATTGGAAATGTGCGGCTAATACATAAACATTTTGGTAATTCAAAGAGGCATTCTTTCCACTCGAGTTGCACATCAGTTTGCCTCGTTAGCACGCGCAAATTTGTTTAGAGGTAGCATCATGTTTGTGACATGAGATCACTTAAGTGTTCCACTGTTTACAGTGCTTCCCACCTGTCTTTACTCGGGTTTTGTCGAATCGCACCATAGACCCTTTCCATAAATGGCTGTGAATTTAAAATTCTTTTGTATGCATTTAAATTAGCCTCACTAAACTCGTTTGGGCGTAAAAAAAATTCTTTTGAATTATCAACTCAAAAACGAGGTTAGTCAGGTTAATTCTAGAAATTTTCGTAGCTCTGTTTTATGCGAAGTATTTTCTAAGCGTAATAGAAAGCATGCACACAGTGTAACCACATTATAAGCTGCAAAAATCAGTAGGGTCAAGGAAAACAAATCGCAAAGGGAACACCGGCAAGATTTCAAGAAAACAAATGTTATGTGGTTAAATTACCTTTGATCTAACCTGTGAGTGCAAATGTCTAGAAATAAAAAAAATAACCAACTTTTCTAGGTAGCCGGCGAAAATTGTAGTTTTTAGCAAAAAGCAAATACAGGCCTCACGGACTCCCTATGTGGTTTTTGTGCTTGCGTCGCATAACAAGGCCTTCAAATTGTAGAACAAACAAAGTAGAACAAACTCTTCTATGATCTCTTCTCTTAGACACAAACAAAGCATTTCTTGGACTTTCTTAAATGATGCCTTGGTTATTTCTGCGAGAGAAATGCCGAAGAATCGCTCTGATAAAGAGCGTTTCACAGACGCTTTGTCTTGCATCGAGACGGGGATCTTTACTTTTTAATTTTCCCGCGCAAACGACGGTGTTCTAGTCCCAGTCCAGACGCTGTCGCGTCTCGGATCTTAAAGTGCACGTAACCCCAAAATATTTTATTCACTTAAATAAATTAAGTCGCTTTAAGTCCTTGTAAACATACATGCAAAGAAGTTTGTGACGTCAAACCGGGAATAGACCCATGCCCCTTACTTAGCTCGGTCGTGGAACAGACGACGGCTAGATTTCGTAGCTTTTACAGCTTATAGAAAGTCAAGATTTAGTTGAAGAAGGCGCAGTGCATTTTGATCAGGTGTAAAGATTTATTTAAGCGAATAAAATATTTTGGGGTTAGGTGCACTTTAAAGTCCCTATTAGTCGATCATAAACAATGATTAGTTGCTAATTTATGCCGTGTAATTTGACTGAGTTCACACTGACGGAATTTTGATATTCAAGTTGTACAGTTTGAAAATTTGAAAATAAATTAGAGGATATCAACAGTAAGATTATTTACCACTTGCGAATGAGAGATGGCGCGATTGTCTTTTATCACTGATTTGAACTAATTACTTCCAAGGATGCGCGCGGTAAAACCTAACTTAAAGCATAACATTTGCATATTAATGACATTTTTAAATTGTAAGAGCTTTTATGGAATTTTACCCACTCATGTGATTGTCCGGGTAGTTACACTTACATTTAAATTACAGTACATTACTGTAAATTTATATAGCGTTACCTTAACATACCAATGAAAGCTAATCGGAAGCAAAATGGAGTGAAACTAACCGAGTAGTTACCAAATATGGTAAGCAGTGACTTAACCAAATAATTTACGGTTTAAAACTGATCAGAGCTTTTACTGCCAAAAACAATAATCTCGAATTCACAATATAGAGTTTGCAAATATCTTAGCGGTGTCACTTTCTAGCGCTCAAATCTCTGAAAAACAAAGTAGAACGCTAGAAAGTGACACCGCTAAGATATTTGCAAACTCTATATTGTGAATTCGAGATTATTGTTTTTGGCAGTAAAAGCTCTGATCAGTTTTAAACCGTAAATTATTTGGTTAAGTCACTGCTTACCATATTTGGTAACTACTCGGTTAGTTTCACTCCATTTTGCTTCCGATTAGCTTTCATTGGTATGTTAAGGTAACGCTATATAAATTTACAGTAATGTACTGTAATTTAAATGTAAGTGTAACTACCCGGACAATCACATGAGTGGGTAAAATTCCATAAAAGCTCTTACAATTTAAAAATGTCATTAATATGCAAATGTTATGCTTTAAGTTAGGTTTTACCGCGCGCATCCTTGGAAGTAATTAGTTCAAATCAGTGATAAAAGACAATCGCGCCATCTCTCATTCGCAAGTGGTAAATAATCTTACTGTTGATATCCTCTAATTTATTTTCAAATTTTCAAACTGTACAACTTGAATATCAAAATTCCGTCAGTGTGAACTCAGTCAAATTACACGGCATAAATTAGCAACTAATCATTGTTTATGATCGACTAATAGGGACTTTAAAGTGCACCTAACCCCAAAATATTTTATTCGCTTAAATAAATCTTTACACCTGATCAAAATGCACTGCGCCTTCTTCAACTAAATCTTGACTTTCTATAAGCTGTAAAAGCTACGAAATCTAGCCGTCGTCTGTTCCACGACCGAGCTAAGTAAGGGGCATGGGTCTATTCCCGGTTTGACGTCACAAACTTCTTTGCATGTATGTTTACAAGGACTTAAAGCGACTTAATTTATTTAAGTGAATAAAATATTTTGGGGTTACGTGCACTTTAAGATCCGAGACGCGACAGCGTCTGGACTGGGACTAGAACACCGTCGTTTGCGCGGGAAAATTAAAAAGTAAAGATCCCCGTCTCGATGCAAGACAAAGCGTCTGTGAAACGCTCTTTATCAGAGCGATTCTTCGGCATTTCTCTCGCAGAAATAACCAAGGCATCATTTAAGAAAGTCCAAGAAATGCTTTGTTTGTGTCTAAGAGAAGAGATCATAGAAGAGTTTGTTCTACTTTGTTTGTTCTACAATTTGAAGGCCTTGTTATGCGACGCAAGCACAAAAACCACATAGGGAGTCCGTGAGGCCTGTATTTGCTTTTTGCTAAAAACTACAATTTTCGCCGGCTACCTAGAAAAGTTGGTTATTTTTTTTATTTCTAGACATTTGCACTCACAGGTTAGATCAAAGGTAATTTAACCACATAACATTTGTTTTCTTGAAATCTTGCCGGTGTTCCCTTTGCGATTTGTTTTCCTTGACCCTACTGATTTTTGCAGCTTATAATGTGGTTACACTGTGTGCATGCTTTCTATTACGCTTAGAAAATACTTCGCATAAAACAGAGCTACGAAAATTTCTAGAATTAACCTGACTAACCTCGTTTTTGAGTTGATAATTCAAAAGAATTTTTTTTACGCCCAAACGAGTTTAGTGAGGCTAATTTAAATGCATACAAAAGAATTTTAAATTCACAGCCATTTATGGAAAGGGTCTATGGTGCGATTCGACAAAACCCGAGTAAAGACAGGTGGGAAGCACTGTAAACAGTGGAACACTTAAGTGATCTCATGTCACAAACATGATGCTACCTCTAAACAAATTTGCGCGTGCTAACGAGGCAAACTGATGTGCAACTCGAGTGGAAAGAATGCCTCTTTGAATTACCAAAATGTTTATGTATTAGCCGCACATTTCCAATGGGATGGAAAATTGCTGGCTTCCTTAATACTGACCTGCGAACGCAGGCTACCTCAAAACAAGAAAAGGAAACAATTGCTGGAGATAAAAGTGAATAGTAGTGATGCAAAGAAGATGACTTTTAAGTGATTTTAATACATTTTATTGCGGTTATTCATTCGTTACATCCATAACATCTTCAGTTCGACAGTTCGATACTTCTGACTAAAATAAAGAACTTCATCATGTTATACTTCCTTGGTTAAATATCTATTGTACGTTTTTGTACATTAAATAACAAGAGTCCAACTATGGAATCAATGTTAGACTTTCTCGGTAAGCTTGGTTTCCACTGTAATGGCGCACTCGTATCACTTGGTGCAAACAGCGCACGTTAACTCTCTCCCATTGACGTAAGGTTTACACGGAAGTGAGCCACACACTCCCTCCACAGGGTACAGTAGTGCACCATTCTTGTTGGCCTCGGTACCAGGAACATAATCAGCGTCCTCGTCGACACATATGAAGTCCCGCTGCTTCTTGTGGTTGTAGTATTCAGTCATCAGGTACCCGTGATACTCTTCGGTCCAGCCAGATGGACAATCATTCCGTGCAGGGATCATAAACATTGAACCACGTGCCTTAACGAAGCAAACAGCACACACTGCCTCGTAGTTATGGACGTTTTTCTTAAATGGGTTGAAACCGTCGACTTCATACTCAGTGCCATACACGTATCCTGCGCTCTGTTGTCCATCTTTGTACTTGTCGTACTTTGGATTGTGTGGAAGGCAAAGGTAATTAACTCCACCACCTTGATGAGTGTAAAGCTCACCACCAATGATACCTAACGGGTTAACAAGATAGTATCATTTCTGTACCAAGCCGCAAAACTAAGCAAAGCAAGGTAAGAAAGGGTTTATGCGCGATGAGTGATAATAGCAACTCAAAAACTATAGTAAAAAGTAACAAAGTTAAGCTAAAAGACAAGTGTGATTCGTGAATTCAATTTTCCACATATTTCTTGTTCAAAGCAAATTTTTACATGTCGAGTATCAGACCGTTTTTTGAGCTCTGTACCTGTTTTTGCTATTCTCTTGAACCATTTTCTCCCCTTTGTTTTTATAGGGAAACTTAATTGGTACAATTTTGCGTTTTCAATTATCTATTTTTAAGCTGATGACAACTCCTGGGGTGCTTACCATTTATAAAAGCATCTAGTTGAAAAATCCAGCCATAAACATTGAACAATTAAACGCGACGTTGCAGGAGAGGGAAGCAGTATAAAGTATATGTAAATCAGCTAAAGAGACCTAAAAAAAGCAGTAAAACAGCATCACCTCAAATGACAGCCCATATTTCCTGACGCTTTCCTAACGGAAAAGCGCGAACCACTTCATTTTCTAACAGCAATTTCCGGTTTTCCCATGTAAATGGTAAGTAACCCTAGTTAGCAATGTTCTGAGTGCTGGTCATAATTTTAAACAGTTTGCTCAACAGGTAAGTTGAATGTTAACACCTGTCATTCCTGGGATTAAGTTGGAAAAATTTTTTTTTTTTTTCGTTTTCGTGCCAAACCATTACAGATTCAAATGTTTGAAACAATAAAAATACCTTTGTAAACAATTTCAGCATCACGAGAACACGTGGTCTTTCCCCAGCGAACATAATTTACTCCAGACTTTCCTGATTCCCCTGCAAAATTAATTAAGCTAGCTGCTTAAATCGTCATAACATAACTATTTTTCTTTTAATCGTGGTTCTCCTGCGACTTAAATTGTGGTTGGTATATAAGGACTTTAGTTATCCGAGCCATAGTCAGGATAATGTGGAAGACATTCATTACTTCTCCACTTCCATATGTGGTGTTTTTTTAGCCTACACAATTCACGTTAGACATTCTTGATTCTTCTGCAAAATTTATTAAGCTACCTGCTAAAATCGTCACAACATACTTATTTGTAATTCTTCCCAACTCAAAATATGTTCTCCGATTAGAGGAGAAGGCGTCAGGTGCCGTGGGTTAAATGTCTCTAACTCCCTAGGGCGATAAAACTTACTAACTCCCTAGGGAAACAACAAGTT
>JAHPZR010040651.1:10000-15310 GCA_019787425.1 Platygyra sinensis | reverse complement strand
ATTTTGTGCGGTTCGTTTCTATTGACTTTACACTGAGAATGAAAGAAAAATTTTAAATTTCAAAATCACGATTTTTTTCATGATTTATATGCACTAATTTGGTTACAGTTTTTTGATTTGATTTCAACTCGATTAATTGTGTTTTAACCGGGATTCAGATCCACTATCGCGTGTGCAAATACCTTCTAAGGGAAATGGGATGGAAGAAGGTGATTGTGTGGGCGAACTGCCAAAAACCATTATCTATGCTGTTTTGTCTATAATTCTAGATATGAGTCTCCCTTTCTTGGGGTGTCTTTTTTCCAAAAACTCTAAGTACACAGTCAGTAACTTCCCTTTTTTGTGCGCACTTTGTTATGATATAAGGTAAGGCAGAAGCGACTATTTTGGTCCTGCACTCCGGAAGGGGTTGGAGGTTAGATCATCGAGCAGATGGGTATTGTTCTCGTGACATTTTACTTGCAAGTTAGGGTCTTTCATATTTCAATTATTATTTCCTGAATAAACGGACGTGAAGTCTTGGGTTCGCATGATCGCATAGCAATGGAAAGCCAAAGCAAAGTTTCGTTGATTCGATTCGATGGCGCGATCGTAATTGAAAAACTGTGAAAACCTATCGACAGCTTTTACTAGAGCGGGTTACGATCGTGCTCACTCGAAAAGCTGGACATTGTTTTTCCTGCTTGACCAATTGCTGTGACACTGGCGTTTTTACATTCCTTCATGTTCAGTTGCGCGTTTCGAGCGAATAACCCAGGCTGAAAAGACCAGTTTTAGAATTCGCGGCAGATAGTTACAATGTACTCATTTACATCTAAATGGTTTCTTGAATGGGTATTGTTATGTTTTTGACAGCGCATTGTATTCAGTCCTGAGCTGAGATACAATGGCTCGCTTACCTAGCACGCGCCATTTCAACGGACTTGACCAGGCATTTTCAAACTGAACGCTGATAGTGGTTTCTTTGTCATCTCCACCTTACCAAAATGAAATAATAAGAAAAAAAATTTCACCATTTGCCGCATGCCGAATATTGCAAGGCGGTTTTAATTTTCAATAAAGCGCTGTTGAAAACGGACTTCATACTAAAAATCGTCCAATTTTACAGTTTTTCAACTGCGAAGGGATAGTCCTTATACTTCCTTAATCTCCTTTGGTTTAGGCTCAAATTGTAGTTTAATCATTACTCTTCCAAAGCCGTATGCCGAATTCTATTTTAGAGCGTCAGGAAATCAGAAAAGCGATTTTTGTCAACCCCATTTAGCCAATTTGGGCCCTTTCTTCTCTTAGGGACTGGTTAAAAAGTACAGGGGGGGGGGGGGGGGGTGGGCCGGAGCATTTCGAAATGTAGTGGTTAGAAAACAGATGACCCACCCCTTCCATTTGGCACAAAACTGAGTGACCCACCCCTAAATAGAAGCTGAAAATCACATGACCCACCCCCCCTCCCCCCTTATGAGACATGACATATTTGGCTGCATAACCCAAAAAAACACATTTTGTGGATGAAGTTGTGATGTTCTTCACGTTTTAGATTTATTTGCTCACAACAATGCAAAATTATGCAAAAAATTATATTGTTTTCCATTACCCTTGCAACTTTAAGTCATGACTGTAAACTCTAAGAAAACTTGACCTTTAACTTTTCACACTAGCCTCAAGGCACGTAGAACAGTGATCCATGTAGAAAACGGCTGTAGTGAGTCGCGGGAGTATATCGCCAGACAGCTCCCAGATCCTTGTGCATGTGTCCAGTATCTTTGGGGAAAAATAGCATGTAGACCCAATATCATATCAACTCTTCGGTTTTCGTCCATCGTATCTTAATTAAGGTGGCCGAACACAGTTTTCGCGCGTGCTTTTGCTGATCATAGTGCAATATTTAGCACGTGCACATGGATTTCAAAAACAAACGTGCCGTCAGTAGAGGGATCATTTTATTTACTCAATACCCGCACTATCTGTGTTGTTTTTCTCTATAATTGAACGCAGTGTATTGATGGCTTTAGTCTTTTGTTACAGAGATATGTTAGAAAAGGTAACGATGCAAAGAACCCAGCAATTTTCAGCTTTTGTTTGTTACCAAAAGAATCCACTTAAATGCAACGCATGCGCAGTTGCTCGAAAAATTGAGACCGATTGCTTTAGCAGAAACCTGCAGATTTCTAACGTTCCAGTCGTTAGAATTTCAAGAAATTTGGCAGAAAAATAGTTCAGAGACCACGTGAATGATCTATCAAAAAAAATCTAAAATTTGACATAGGGAATTTTTAATAATACAGAAAACGATTAACGGCGAAACGATTAACGAAAATCGCCTATGTCAAAATTTTATTAGAACCGTGTTGACAGAAGGGATTTAATGTCATTTCTTAGTGTGCAAAATATGAAAACAATCTAACGACTGGATTTGTTTTAAATAAACAAGAACCATTATTTAAGCCTTGTTTTTAACCAGCCCCGTTGCCATGGCAACAGCACACACCCAATTCAAAATGCGAGAATAAATATTTCTGCGGTTAACCTTGGCTCTTGCAAAAAAGGGGCGCTTAAGCATAAATAGTTTAAAAGTTATGGTGAATTAGGCGTAGGCACTTGAAAACTGTGTTCGGCCACCTTAAAAATACATCACCACTGTTTGTGTTATAGTTTTAATCATGTAGACACAAGTTGGCCATTTGGTGTTCTTGTATACCAGCATGTCAACCGAGTGCAGTATTTTGAATATTTCTGCCCTGGGACTCCTTGCTCAATCCGTTAGCTTTTGTAGAGATTTTACAATACATAAGTTACCATCTCTTATTTCTACACCAGCCAAGTGTACTTTTTCAAATCCGGCTTGGAAAGTTTTTGTCCTTTGTAACTGAAAAGATTTTATTTTATAATACAATAAAAGGAAGTGACACACTCCAGCACCAACCCACAGTCTGCCAAGTTCTTTACGCATAGCCAACAGCTCCCACGTGTGTTGTGTAGAGCTGGGGCTTTAATAACGGGGTGCTTTGCTGTCTGTGACTGCCACTACCTGAGTGATATGGCTGTGCGCATGCCAGATCGTGGGTTAGTGTTTGAGTGTGCTACTTGCTTTTATTTCAGTGTGCAAAAAGAGTTACCTTTGATGTAGACATAGTTCATAGAGGGGAATGGTTATGAAACTCGACAAAGTTCTTTGTTGTATGTTATTGTTCGCTTTTTTGGCTTTGACCCTGCACAAAACGCAATAGTTGTTTACTCCGTACCAAGGAACTAACCAATAGAAACGTGTTGGTTACGTAATTCATGCATAGTATGTGAGTGTAAAACAAAAGATTGTGCGGGGTCGTGGACCTTCCAACATAAATCTTGGCATCTTTGTTGGTTGCTTTGATGTTTGCCGGGCTTCCTAACCAGTCCACTCTATTAACTATGTTGTAGATTGTGTCAAATGTGTGCCAATTCCCGTAAAAAGAAAACAAACAAACAAAAAAAAAACAGGATGACCCACCCCTATGGGTGGCTGAAAATTGCATGACCCACCCCTTACCAAGGGTTCAAAAACTGATGACCCACCCCTTCTCTGCTCCGGCCCACCCCCCCCCCCCCCCCCTCCCTTATCCTGGCCTATTGAACGCGCGTTCGCAATATAAATTTGCCACTTCGCCGATTATGAATAATTAATGATGTCAAGGCATTTTGCGCGATGGCCCGATCAGTGATTCTGGAAAGAGCGAACCATCTTCTTCCCTGGATAGTGAAATCCACGAAATAAACTTATTTGGTATTTTATTATAAAAGTGTCTGAAATAAGTAGTTGATTTCCATTTCTGGAAATCTTAGAAGGTATTTCACACGCGATAGTGGGTTCTGAATCCCGGTTTAACACTAATAATCGAGTTGAAATCAAATTCAACAAATTAACAAATAAGTGCTATAAATCATTGAAAAATCGTGATTTTGAAATTCAAATTTTTCTTTACTCTCCGCGTCAGTCAACAGAATCGAAGTTTTCGATTATTTATAGTTAAAGTTGAATGTTATGGTAATACTTAAGCAATAGACCACAAGCTTCTATGGTTTATAGGCTGATAAACCACGCGGGAAGTTGCTAGAACACGAGAAGAATTTGTAAATCACGAGCCGCACAATAAACCATAGCTGCTCGTCCAATCAGAGCGCGCGCATTGATTTGGTTATTATATAAAAGTAAATAAAGCCCCATTTACACTGCCGAAAAATTTTGGCACGGCCCGGATGAAAAAAGTACGCCTACCAAAAAAATTGGGTCGGCACGTATAGATTTTGTCGTGTAAACGATTTTGCCTTATCCGTACCGAGCCAAAATTTTACCCGTGCTCGGACCTACTCGCGAGGTAGTCCGAGCACGGATAAAATTGGTACGCGTTCCTGAAAATCTAGCCCAGGTCCGGTGAAATGCAAAGTATAAACGATTTGCCGTGCTGAACCAAAATATTACTCATAAGCCTGAGGTATCTTGACGACCAATTTCGTCTGCAATCCGTGAGACAATGTATTCAACTGTTGTGTTGCCGGGAAGCGCAAAAGTTATCGTACCACTCCTTGTCGGTGAATGCCGTTTCTACGACCTGAAACCCTTGATCTGTGCGGGCCAATGTCCAGCATCTTCGCTCTACAGAATTGTAAGCTAGCATGGACGCAATAATAAGCAGCTTGTATGATCTCCTTCTTCTTCTTCTTCTTCTTCTTCTTCTTCTTCTTCTTCTTCTTCTTCTTCTTCTTCTTCTTCTTCTTCTTCTGTTCTTCTAAAAAGATGAATCAGCGATCGTCGGTTTCCTAATTTCTGAAGAAGAGACCCAAGATCTTTTCAGAAGATTGAACTCAAGATACTTCTCGTCCGCCATGTTTTTTCTTAGCACGGTGCATGCGTACAAAGAAAGAACCGTGTACGCTGGCCAAGGTGTTGAGCCTTTTACCCGCACTAAAACGTTAATTCGAGCCACTTAGCACACTAGAAAATAGGACATGTAAACAGGGTAGCAGTGCTAATGTTTTGGTACCCGAACCTTTTTGTATCTGAGCCGTACCAAAAGTTTTCTGCCGTGTAAATGGGCCTTAAATTACAGAAAAATATAAAAAGTGCAGAATAATTGTGGGAGACTGATTTCACATACAAAGAATTTTCTCCAATATTAAACATTTTAAAGATTTAGAAATAAAATTTAAATGCGGCCCAAAGCTAGCCTAATTAAATTGCATACTTTCCACTCAAGATGCGTCCCACTAGACTTGACACAAGTCGACCTTATTTATGGAGCGACGAAGTCGCGAGGGCGAGATCAAGCGAGAAATGCA
>JAHPZR010040651.1:0-5000 GCA_019787425.1 Platygyra sinensis | reverse complement strand
ACTTTACAAAAAGTTGCATCTTATCATGCTGATTACAATTCTAAACAGCTTTCAGTGTTGTAAAATCATAAGAAACGACTAGAATACAGCATAGGTGAGTTTAATGGAAAATTGCTAATTTTGAGCAGTTTTAAGCGACAGAAGTATTTCTCATACTATCTCTTAAAACGAGGGTCGTGTCTAATTGTTTACTACACTCTGTATATTCAATTGGAGTTGAACTCTTACACAATGTCGATATTATGACGCTCACATACTGAACTTGGGCTACCTGTGGTAATACTTCTCAAAAACACAGCACCACAGTTCCTATAGAAACTTACCCCCTTAAATGATTCAAATAGCGAGACCAACACTCTAATAGGCCGAGTCAAAATTCAAAATGTCATACCAAAACCACTACTTGTATGTACGTTTGGGCAAATGACACGGAAATAACAAATATTAGAAGAAATAACCAAATAAGTAACACCCACTGGCATGCTGGCTAATAATTAACAAAAAATAAGTTACCCTTTTTCAATGGGAAACTGGAAAAGGGTCGAAAAAGGTTGGAGGGCTTGGAGGATAATTTTTAATACATTCCAAAATGTAAAAAAAAAAAACGCAACCCGCAGTTTTAAGTCCTATCTATTATATCATTAGTGTCAATTCTAAATCAGGAGAAACTCTAGACTTTCTAAAAGTCCTTTTTCGTCGCGCGATCGCGACTTCGTCGCTCGATCAGAATAACGTGCATTTCTCGCTTGATCTCGCCCTCGCGACTTCGTCGCTCCATAAATAAGGTCGACTTGTGTCAAGTCTAGTGGGACGCATCTTGAGTGGAAAGTATGCAATTTAATTAGGCTAGCTTTGGGCCGCATTTAAATTTTATTTCTAAATCTTTAAAATGTTTAATATTGGAGAAAATTCTTTGTATGTGAAATCAGTCTCCCACAATTATTCTGCACTTTTTATATTTTTTCTGTAATTTAAGGCCCATTTACACGGCAGAAAACTTTTGGTACGGCTCAGATACAAAAAGGTTCGGGTACCAAAACATTAGCACTGCTACCCTGTTTACATGTCCTATTTTCTAGTGTGCTAAGTGGCTCGAATTAACGTTTTAGTGCGGGTAAAAGGCTCAACACCTTGGCCAGCGTACACGGTTCTTTCTTTGTACGCATGCACCGTGCTAAGAAAAAACATGGCGGACGAGAAGTATCTTGAGTTCAATCTTCTGAAAAGATCTTGGGTCTCTTCTTCAGAAATTAGGAAACCGACGATCGCTGATTCATCTTTTTAGAAGAACAGAAGAAGAAGAAGAAGAAGAAGAAGAAGAAGAAGAAGAAGAAGAAGAAGAAGAAGAAGAAGAAGAAGAAGAAGGAGATCATACAAGCTGCTTATTATTGCGTCCATGCTAGCTTACAATTCTGTAGAGCGAAGATGCTGGACATTGGCCCGCACAGATCAAGGGTTTCAGGTCGTAGAAAACGGCATTCACCGACAAGGAGTGGTACGATAACTTTTGCGCTTCCCGGCAACACAACAGTTGAATACATTGTCTCACGGATTGCAGACGAAATTGGTCGTCAAGATACCTCAGGCTTATGAGTAATATTTTGGTTCAGCACGGCAAATCGTTTATACTTTGCATTTCACCGGACCTGGGCTAGATTTTCAGGAACGCGTACCAATTTTATCCGTGCTCGGACTACCTCGCGAGTAGGTCCGAGCACGGGTAAAATTTTGGCTCGGTACGGATAAGGCAAAATCGTTTACACGACAAAATCTATACGTGCCGACCCAATTTTTTTGGTAGGCGTACTTTTTTCATCCGGGCCGTGCCAAAATTTTTCGGCAGTGTAAATGGGGCTTTATTTACTTTTATATAATAACCAAATCAATGCGCGCGCTCTGATTGGACGAGCAGCTATGGTTTATTGTGCGGCTCGTGATTTACAAATTCTTCTCGTGTTCTAGCAACTTCCCGCGTGGTTTATCAGCCTATAAACCATAGAAGCTTGTGGTCTATTGCTTAAGTATTACCATAACATTCAACTTTAACTATAAATAATCGAAAACTTCGATTCTGTTGACTGACGCGGAGAGTAAAGAAAAATTTGAATTTCAAAATCACGATTTTTCAATGATTTATAGCACTTATTTGTTAATTTGTTGAATTTGATTTCAACTCGATTATTAGTGTTAAACCGGGATTCAGAACCCACTATCGCGTGTGAAATACCTTCTAAGATTTCCAGAAATGGAAATCAACTACTTATTTCAGACACTTTTATAATAAAATACCAAATAAGTTTATTTCGTGGATTTCACTATCCAGGGAAGAAGATGGTTCGCTCTTTCCAGAATCACTGATCGGGCCATCGCGCAAAATGCCTTGACATCATTAATTATTCATAATCGGCGAAGTGGCAAATTTATATTGCGAACGCGCGTTCAATAGGCCAGGATAAGGGAGGGGGGGGGGGGGGGGGTGGGCCGGAGCAGAGAAGGGGTGGGTCATCAGTTTTTGAACCCTTGGTAAGGGGTGGGTCATGCAATTTTCAGCCACCCATAGGGGTGGGTCATCCTGTTTTTTTTTTGTTTGTTTGTTTTCTTTTTACGGGAATTGGCACACATTTGACACAATCTACAACATAGTTAATAGAGTGGACTGGTTAGGAAGCCCGGCAAACATCAAAGCAACCAACAAAGATGCCAAGATTTATGTTGGAAGGTCCACGACCCCGCACAATCTTTTGTTTTACACTCACATACTATGCATGAATTACGTAACCAACACGTTTCTATTGGTTAGTTCCTTGGTACGGAGTAAACAACTATTGCGTTTTGTGCAGGGTCAAAGCCAAAAAAGCGAACAATAACATACAACAAAGAACTTTGTCGAGTTTCATAACCATTCCCCTCTATGAACTATGTCTACATCAAAGGTAACTCTTTTTGCACACTGAAATAAAAGCAAGTAGCACACTCAAACACTAACCCACGATCTGGCATGCGCACAGCCATATCACTCAGGTAGTGGCAGTCACAGACAGCAAAGCACCCCGTTATTAAAGCCCCAGCTCTACACAACACACGTGGGAGCTGTTGGCTATGCGTAAAGAACTTGGCAGACTGTGGGTTGGTGCTGGAGTGTGTCACTTCCTTTTATTGTATTATAAAATAAAATCTTTTCAGTTACAAAGGACAAAAACTTTCCAAGCCGGATTTGAAAAAGTACACTTGGCTGGTGTAGAAATAAGAGATGGTAACTTATGTATTGTAAAATCTCTACAAAAGCTAACGGATTGAGCAAGGAGTCCCAGGGCAGAAATATTCAAAATACTGCACTCGGTTGACATGCTGGTATACAAGAACACCAAATGGCCAACTTGTGTCTACATGATTAAAACTATAACACAAACAGTGGTGATGTATTTTTAAGGTGGCCGAACACAGTTTTCAAGTGCCTACGCCTAATTCACCATAACTTTTAAAACTATTTATGCTTAAGCGCCCCTTTTTTGCAAGAGCCAAGGTTAACCGCAGAAATATTTATTCTCGCATTTTGAATTGGGTGTGTGCTGTTGCCATGGCAACGGGGCTGGTTAAAAACAAGGCTTAAATAATGGTTCTTGTTTATTTAAAACAAATCCAGTCGTTAGATTGTTTTCATATTTTGCACACTAAGAAATGACATTAAATCCCTTCTGTCAACACGGTTCTAATAAAATTTTGACATAGGCGATTTTCGTTAATCGTTTCGCCGTTAATCGTTTTCTGTATTATTAAAAATTCCCTATGTCAAATTTTAGATTTTTTTTGATAGATCATTCACGTGGTCTCTGAACTATTTTTCTGCCAAATTTCTTGAAATTCTAACGACTGGAACGTTAGAAATCTGCAGGTTTCTGCTAAAGCAATCGGTCTCAATTTTCGAGCAACTGCGCATGCGTTGCATTTAAGTGGATTCTTTTGGTAACAAACAAAAGCTGAAAATTGCTGGGTTCTTTGCATCGTTACCTTTTCTAACATATCTCTGTAACAAAAGACTAAAGCCATCAATACACTGCGTTCAATTATAGAGAAAAACAACACAGATAGTGCGGGTATTGAGTAAATAAATGATCCCTCTACTGACGGCACGTTTGTTTTTGAATCCATGTGCACGTGCTAAATATTGCACTATGATCAGCAAAAGCACGCGCGCGAAAACTGTGTTCGGCACCTTAATTAAGATACGATGGACGAAAACCGAAGAGTTGATATGATATTGGGTCTACATGCTATTTTTCCCCAAAGATACTGGACACATGCACAAGGATCTGGGAGCTGTCTGGCGATATACTCCCGCGACTCACTACAGCCGTTTTCTACATGGATCACTGTTCTACGTGCCTTGAGGCTAGTGTGAAAAGTTAAAGGTCAAGTTTTCTTAGAGTTTACAGTCATGACTTAAAGTTGCAAGGGTAATGGAAAACAATATAATTTTTGCATAATTTTGCATTGTTGTGAGCAAATAAATCTAAACGTGAAGAACATCACAACTTCATCCACAAAATGTGTTTTTTTGGGTTATGCAGCCAAATATGTCATGTCTCATAAGGGGGGAGGGGGGGTGGGTCATGTGATTTTCAGCTTCTATTTAGGGGTGGGTCACTCAGTTTTGTGCCAAATGGAAGGGGTGGGTCATCTGTTTTCTAACCACTACATTTCGAAATGCTCCGGCCCACCCCCCCCCCCCCCCCTGTACTTTTTAAACCAGTCCCTAAGAGAAGAAAGGGCCCAAATTGGCTAAATGGGGTTGACAAAAATCGCTTTTCTGATTTCCTGACGCTCTAAAATAGAATTCGGCATACGGCTTTTGGAAGAGTAATGATTAAACTACAATTTGAGCCTAAACCAAAGGAGATTAAGGAAGTATAAGGACTATCCCTTCGCAGTTGAAAAACTGTAAAATTGGACGATTTTTAGTATGAAGTCCGTTTTCAACAGCGCTTTATTGAAAATTAAAA
>JAHPZR010040650.1:15000-18006 GCA_019787425.1 Platygyra sinensis | reverse complement strand
TAGTAGGCATCATTATTGCTAAGGTAACCAGCTAATTTTGCAATTGTTTCTCAAGAATCAGGTAAATGATCAAGCAGAGTAGCTACCTGAGATTATGAAATTTATTATCATTCACAAAACAGTCCTGAGAAAGCAAGCACGCTGATTGGTTAAAAATCGTGTTTGTATAACTCGATGGAGACACAGAGCTACCACGCGCTGTTGACGTAGTGATGACGGAGCAAAGAGAATTTACATTTTGATATCCAAAGTTAATAACAAGTTGTTTTCCTTTTTCTCATCATGGTGTTTTCTAAAAGAAATAGAGAACATGTACTTTGTTTTTCTATCGAGTTATACAAAAACTCGTGAAAGTTTGGGAGAACTCGAAAAAGCTGTGGAAATACTCGCATGCAGCTTGTGTTCCCACAGCACTTCTCGTTCACACCAAACTTCCACTCGTGTTTGTATAACTTGATAGAAACACGGTACATGTTTTCTATTTCTTAAATATTATAATAAGTCAAATGATTAGTACTTGTGATCTATACGAGGGCAGACGTACAGATGACATCATTAACATTTTTTGTTTCAATATATCATGTTAAACAGAATAGATCCCACACAGTTGACATGCACCTGTCCACTTGCATATAGCAGATGATGCCAAAATTAAGTAAGAACATAAGTGGCACACTCAGCTAAAGGTTCTTGTGCCACTATTATTTTGTTCTTACCACATAATTTTGATATCAACTATGAAGACTATTACTGGACAGACACACAGCAACATGAAATCTATTTGTCAAAGGGGCTATGTCACGATATTTTGATTTGTTTTGACCATCAACAAAATTACCTTTAAATTGAAGGAAACCTGAAAATAATATTTAGAAAGATAGGGAAACACTAAAGAGATAATAATAAACCATAAGGGAACAAGGATGGTTAACGATGGAGAAGATTGACATGGATTACCAACAACGAAATGGAAAAAATTTAGGCTAAATTTTCACACCATCTAACTGTGACCCAGCTCCTTTAAATAAGCAGAGATTTTAGCTGGCAACTGGCTAGTTTTGAAAACCCAGATGATGTGTACTGATGGATTTTAAAGACTGGATGGGTATTAAGGCAGACACTTTAAATTTAAAGGGGAAGTGCAAAGAATGCATCTTTTTGTGAGGCATCAAGGATTTTTTTTACAGAATGGAAAAAAAAACATTTCAGCATATAGCTTACTACCATTTCTCTGCCATCAAGATCTGAACTTGAATCCTACAAAATATAATATTAAAGCTCTGCATCAGCAAAGTTAACATACTTTAATGAAGGTAAAAAAATTGACTAAAATTAAACAAATGATTAAAATAAAGCTGAAAAATAAATTACCTCCAAATCTTCATTTTGCCTCTTATTGCCCAAAACTACCTGATTTACTGATTTTGGCCGCTGAAATGTAAATGGCAAAACCATTATTCCATAATTAATGGCATAATTAATGGCACAGCATGTTAAGAGTTTTCAACAAATCACAGCACAAACTGTTGGAAACAATGTGAGTTTGTTACTGATCTGACCAATCATGCTAGAGCAAAAAGAGTGTCACCTGTTGGAAAAGGCTGGTTAAATAATATATCTAGAACTTACAGATGTTGACACTGGTCTGGTCTGGGCAACTTTCTTTCTCTGTAACTGAGTTTGTAGAAGCTTGTAACTTGAAGACCACCCAGCTGCAAGATAGATGATTGGTCAAATGAAGTTATATAAATTATTGATACATCAAGTGATTAATGGGTAGACATTTAAAGAACACTCATGAATGCAAGTGCCTTGCCAAGAAAATTAGTTTTATCACTTGATCCTTGCAACAGTCTTTTTTTACCAAATCAACTGTACCTGGTAATTTCTCTCTCCATTATAGAGTCATCTGCAATTACACCTAAACATTTCAATACTTGTGTGATATAAAGGTCTACAGAAACCCATATGATGTTTTTGATTCATTAATGGCTGCTTAATGTTTGTTTACTGTGGGTATGTACAAGCAAAAAGTGATCAAAGACATTAATAATGTCCACTTATTTTCACTGTAGAACTATGACATATCCAATATTGGTCTCTAATAAAGTGGAAGAATTCAACATTACTGAGTGACAGATTGTTTAGCACAGTGTTTCATATTTTGATGAGCCTATAGGGCGTCAAAATACAAATAACGAGTAAAAATATACAGGAATACTACCTACCAAAACATCTAATAAGCAATTTTATTAGCCAACTACTGTACCAGTAGTCAGCAAATTTATCAGGGAAAAAGGGGAGTGCGACAGTTTTGCATGACAACATGCCATATGATTGGGTAGTGAGAAGTCAACTTATCAAACAAGTTTGGCTCCAAGGTCAATGGATTTTATCTTGAATGTGGTGGTCCTTTACAGTTTTTGATACACCAAATGTAAGAGATAATGACAATTGTTTGATGAAAATGGTCATTTCTCGATGCAAATGAACTGAAGGTTTACAGTGTATTCTGGCTGAAATCTAGCAAGCGTGAAAGTGCTACGAGAAACTCGATGAAGTTGTTTTCAGCTAAATGTCATCATCGTCATCGAATTCAATCACATGTTGACGCCACTTGGCAAACTCATTGTTGGTGAAGTGACACATTGGCGAAACCACCAGTTACCAAATTTACCGTCTGTAGTGCTTTCTCTCTCGTTTGGCATAGGAGAAACCACCGCTCGCTGGCCAGGTAGATGCAATGTGTATATTAAGTACATGTGACTTAGTAATACATAATCATAGAATGGATGGCGTACTGAAGTTCTGTTTATTTATAGTTGTACAGTTTTCAGTAATTCCCAAACTCACAGTATGAAAGATTGGTACATGTTTTTTTCGGCAATTTGACGTCAATATCTTTAAAAATAGAAGTTTACAAGGATTTAGCAGATGGCTTGATGTCTTATCGTTTCACATTTAAAAACATTTTAAACCAGTCTGAGTATTCTACATCTAATTTAA
>JAHPZR010040650.1:0-12500 GCA_019787425.1 Platygyra sinensis | reverse complement strand
CTACGATTATCAATCATGTCTTCAAAAACAACAACTGACTATTCAGTAGGTTAAGGCAGATGTGTTTTATTTAATTGCAACTACAGAAACATGGTCAAATGAAAGGATTCCTAGAGGAGCTTCCTCCTGAAGGTAAAGTTTAATGTAATGTAATTTAGGTAAAGATTGAGTCGAGCCAATGCTGGCCAGTGGTCTCTCATGCACTGTGGGGTCTCATAGGTGGCTTTACAAGGCTTACATGTTTTGGGTGCCGGCTGTGTAAGAACATGCAGTTTATCTTGAGTGCCATTTATGCTTGTAGCATGTGTTTGCTGGTTCACTTTCTGGGTGTCTATAGAGAGAACTCAGATCACAGACCCAAACATGTCGAGAACAAGTGAAAGCCAGGAAAACCTCTTGTAGATTGGAGCACTCTATTTTGAGTGCAGATTTTACTCTTCACATTTATTATTTTAACAACAACTCCATTTGTAACACTCTCATGTTCATTTGCTTTTAGCTGTCACAGTCAATGTTGATGAAGATATAGACTCTGAGGATGATCCAGTGAGTTGAAATTTTGATGCTAGTAAAGATATAATATACACTGTACCTGTGAATGGATTGATCATGGAGTTTTTTTTACTCAAATGAACAGCAAGCACAATTGCCCACTCTTCTAATTAGAGGCAGTTGCTAAACCAAAAACATTTTTTTCTTTCACTTACAGTTTTCTGTTCCCAAACAGTTCAGCATCATGTCAGATCATTTCTTTTACTTCTGTTACAGATAATTTCTCCAGTGGAGAGCGATGTAGTTTTAGAGGACATGTTTGAAAGAACCACAACAGCAAACAGCAATGCAAGCATAGAGGAAGAAATAGATGAAGGAGAGGGCAGCATCTCTGGTAATTCAAAGCAATATTTCATTCCTTCAGTTTAATCACACATACAATGTCGTGTAGTCAGCAATGTAGCAAAGACAACACTTTAGCTGGTGTGCAAGAGTTTTTACCAACCCCACCCATGTTAGTGTAATATTTGTGAGCAATACCAAATATGGAATGAACACGTGCGAGGAGGAGGAGACAATTTTTTAGACATGACTAGAATTTTGAGCAGTGAGAGTTTTCCGAGAGTTTTTCCGAGAAGGGCTGATTGTAAAGTGAAAATAAAACGGACGAGACAGACAAAATAGTGAGTCTCTTAAGTTCGTAGGGTGAGTTTTAAGTACCGTCAAAAAGTATGGCTCACTGGCTCATTAATAAGCACTGCCAGCTTTTCTGGTCTTGGCTGCTCTAATTCTAAAGCTATCCCAAGTGATTGTTTTGTGTGAAATTCCAGCTGGATTTGAGTTTTCTTTCAGTAAGTGACTAAACTAGCTGGAGGACCTTAGCTAAATCATCCCTGCATATCAGCCAACCCAGTATTACTTGTTGGTTGACAGATTTCACTGAATTTGAGGCAACCAAAACAATGATTGCCATAACTAATAACTAAAAATGATTGATTTCATATATCTTTTGGTTTACCATCTGAAGATACAAGTGCATCTGATAGAAGTGGTCATGTAATCAAACACGAGGAGTCTCAGGATGAGAGCACTGATGAGGCAAACCTGGACCCAAAAATAAGAAAAGGACTTGAGAGAATAAGAAAACTGGATGCAATTCTTGCTGATAAACTTAAGGTAAATTATTTGTCAATATTGTCTTAAATTTGTATGAGCTGAATTCCTGCTTGGCAGTTATATCACTTGACTGTCAGAGTCCTCTCAGAGTCCCAGGGGGGGATTTCTAGATATAATTAGGAAGGGGTTAGGAAGGGACCATGATCCTGTTTTGCAAGTGCAGCTTGAAATGTTTTTCACTCTAAGAGGTGGCAATTCTAAAAAAAGAAATCTCCTACCATAATTATCTTTTTCAGCTCAATACCCTTAAATGAATTGCAAAACCTCGCACTGTGGACTTTCTGAGACTGACCACCCTAAGAGATACCGGAAACTTTTTTTCAACCCCTAAAAGGTATGATGAGCAGCCCCCTCATTTTTTGTAGAAGAATCCACTCACCCTCCTTCCCCCCCCCCCCCCCCCCTCAAGGTCAGAGCCAGGGTTAACTTGTCTGGTTCAAACCATTTTTTGATGAACCACCTTGGGCAATATCGAAGACAAAATGTCTTTAAATTTGTACTCACCGGAAATGATTGGATAACATCATAGTTTTTCAGTGGCACAGCTGCTGTTGGTGCCAAGCTCAACTCAAGATATGTTTTCTTTTTACTTATTAATTCTATATACTTATCTTTTGATGTTAGATTTGAGAATTGGGTGGCACACCAAGACAATTTTATCTTGCTCTATAGTTATTATCATAAACTGTTTTTCATTAGATAATCCCAAGGAGAAATTAGGTGTCCATCACCCTAGCAAATAAATTGGCCATAAAATTTAATTTTATAAAATTTATCATTATTTACTGTATACATCATGGAGTTGTGGTGGCCTCATAGTTATTACGCTCGACTGCGGATCAAGTGCGCTGGCTTGACAAGCCCTGGCAGGGGACATTGTGTTGCGTTTTTGGCTACGACACTTAGCTCTCACAGTGCCTCTTTCCACCCAGGTGTGTAAATGGATACCAGTGAATGTAATGCTGGGGGTAGCCCTGTAATGGAATAGCATCCCATCCAGGGAGGAGTACAAATACTCCTAGTTGCCTTGTGCTACAAAAACTGGAGACAACTTCCAGCCTGATGGGCCTCTTGGTTTGTATAGATGCGGGGTTGACCTCACTTTAAACTGTTTTTTATAATCACAACAGAAAGAAAAGGAAATTAAAATTCATAGAAGGCAACTGGAAAAGAAGTGGAGGGAAGAAATAAGTCAACTGGACCAACAGCGAGAACAGGAGGGTCATGGGAAAATAGAACTGGGTGTCAGCCATGCCCTCGCACTTGGTCCACCAACTGATGACAACCTACCAGGTAATTTTGTGCTAAATACAGTTGACCTTCTTCACAATGGTCACCTTGGGGTCAGAGGAAGGTGGCTGCTGTAGATAGGTGACCGTGACTGTTATCTGGAGGTAGGGGTGGAATACGACACCTGTTTGCTTGTTTGTTAGCTAGTTTGTTTCTGTGCTTGTTTGTTTGTTTGTTTTTTTCAGGGGTAGACCTGTTTTTTTCCCCAAAAAATGCTTTTTCAAGCATAATATTATATAAATCAATTGGAAAATGTATCAATAAAACAAAACTTAACAGAAACATTGTGAATATGGATCAAGTTTGGTGACTTTTTAAAATAAAAAAAGTGGGCTTTCGCTGCCATTACCAAGAGGTTATTTTGACAGCTGGGATGAGCTTTTGTGGCCATTGTCATTTTCGCGAGGTGGCTGTTTAAGGGATGTATGGGCCATCTGCAGAAACCTAAAAAGTAGAGGTTATGGAGAGGTGGCCCTTAGTGGAGGTTGAACCATATGGTATTTCATTTTTGTCAGAATGAGGATATCAATTTTAATTACGAGTTCAATACCAGATCACAAACTTGCAAGTCCCTAGAGAGGTTTGAAGTTTGCTAGACGGGATAAGTCGAAACCTCATTCCCAGGGTTTCTCATCTTACCATCCCGGGGGAGAGTGAGGAGAGACACTCCTCCCTTGCCCAGGGGTGAGGGGGAGATGAGAGACCCTGGGAACGAGGTCGCTTGCTAGTTGTAATTTGCTTTGTAAACAAACAGAAACCTTTACTGTTTTCATTGTTAATTTTTTTTAGATGAAGTTGAGTCTGTACCAGTGACTCCGTTGTTTGCTACACAACCCATTGCTAATGACCAAGAGAATATGGCTTCTCCTTCTGAAAGAGGTAAGACCTTGTTTATATTCACTTGTCGTCCCGCTCAATAGAGAGCAATCTAGGCATGCACAGCGTCCAAAGTCTAATTATGGACATACACTTCCTTTTAGGTATCAGTTCTAGCTGTGATTCCTGGGCAGAACAAGATATTGATGATGTGGAGAGCAAAAGTTCACGGAAAACGCGTAAAAGAAGAGGAAGCAAACAGTCAAAACCAAAAGGAAAAGAACAGAACTTTTTGAAGCGAAACATAGAGGTGCAATAATTATTTATACTCCTTCTGTGCCATTTTCGTAATACGTTTTTTAATTTCCTGTCTTGGTGAACGTTTTTTTGTCTCACATTTACTACCTTGACAACAACAATCTTTTTTGTTTGGTTTTAGCTGGCTGCTGATGCAGGGAATGTGATTCCTATGACAGAAGCGGAGAAAAAACGCTTAGAAGAACTTCTGTCGGATGAAACAGATCTGCTGATGGTAGAGGTTTGTACCTGTCAGGTCAAATCATTAATAGTGGAACCAGAGAATTAACTCTGAAGTGTAAATTATAGTGCTACTTAAACCCATGAATAACCCACCGGGCGTTAGCCCTAGTAAAGGGAAACAGGGAACCACACGAGGCAAAGAAAAAATCTTTTGACCTCGGTGGGAATCGTCCCCGACTTTCTCTGTGCGACCTTGTAGCTCAGTCGGCAGAGTAACGGTAGATCTATTCCGGAGGTCGTGGGTTCGATTCCCACCGAGGTCAAAAGATTTTTTCTTTGCCTCGTGTGGTTCCCTGTTTCCCTTTACTAGGGCTAACGCCCAGTGGGTTATTCATGGGTTTAAGTAGCACTATAATTTATACTTCAGAGTTAATTCTCTGGTTCCACTATTTGTGTTCCCAGTGCTACGCGGCACAACATTCATATGTACCCTTACTTTCTCTTCGCCGCGATTCACCATCTAAATCGTCCCCGACTTTCTCTGTGCGACCTTGTAGCTCAGTCGGCAGAGTAACGGTAGATCTATTCCGGAGGTCGTGGGTTCGATTCCCACCGAGGTCAAAAGATTTTTTCTTTGCCTCGTGTGGTTCTCTGTTTCCCTTTACTAGGGCTAACGCCCAGTGGGTTATTCATGGGTTTAAGTAGCACTATAATTTACACTTCAGAGTTAATTCTCTGGTTCCACTATTTGTGTTCCCAGTGCTACGCGGCACAACATTCATATGTACAGGTCAAATCATTGTCTATCAGGATGTCACGTGTACAGCGTCTCTTTTATGATCCAGTAGTGGTTGAACCAATCACGGAGCAGCAAATAAGTGTAGTGACTCGATCGAGACTCGAGTGCAAGTAAACGAATTCAACAGCAAGCGGACGAGCAAGAATTGCAACAGTTTTTAGAATATACACAGAATGTAGTTTTAGGATAACGTTGGATGACATTTTGCTTTACAGAATGCTTACTCTGAAGGACTATCGTTACCAGCTGGTGAGGGTTTTACACTGGACAGTGAGTCACTCGCTTCACTTGCCGATATAGACAGGTAAGATCTGTGGAGGATTTTCAGTCAATGCCTTAAAATTCAGGGCCCGGTTGTTCAAAGGCTGGATAATGCTATCCAGCGGATAAATCGCTATCCAGCGGATAAGTGTTAACAAAACAAACCACACTATCCACTGGATGGTGATTTATCCATCCTTTGAACAACCCGGGCCAGTTTGATTCTCTTCAAGTGCTGCAGGTTTGCTCCTGTGTGGATAAAAGTGGAATATCCCACTGATTAAATTACTTGCAAAAAAAAAACTCGCGCGTTGTATTTTGAATGTTTAATTTTTTGGACATTTTATCTCATTTCGGACAAATTTCGGATAACAGTTTTGGTTACTTCGGTAAAACAGCTAAAGTAAATAGGCCCTTTGCAAGATCCGGTCACATGGTACGGAATAAATTATGCTGGGACGCAAATAACGCAGTGGGACTTTCAAAACAAAGAAACTCTTACCAGTCCAGCCCGACTTTCCTTTGTCTTGAAAGTCCCACTGCGTTATTTGTGTCCCAGCATAGTTTATTCCGTACCATGTGACTGGATCGTGCAAAGCGCCTATTTACGCCTACAAAACTCGAATTAGACTGAAACAACATCTGATGATGGTTTTACTGCACCCTCAATGCTTTACGAATTCACCGACGAGAAAATAACACAAATTCTATCAAGCCGTTATGTATACAGTCAGGTAGTGTCTCAGCTGGAGTTGGCTCCAAAAAGCCCAGTATGAAGGAAACTAGGAGTTTGGATCTACTTAAAAGTAAACAATAAAAAGGAGAAGCTCTCTCAAGTCGAAATACTCAGAAAAAAATTTTTCTGAGTCCTCCACGGGAGTCGAACCCATAACCTTACAGATACCGGTAATTAACAATTATCCTGCGAAATCGCGCGGAATATCGTCTGATACTTAGCCGCCTACGGCCTCGTCGGCTAAAATCAGACGATATTCCGCGAGATTGAGCAGGATAATTGTTTTATTATTCAACAAATTGATGACCAAATTGATTTCCAAGCTCCTAACATTTTTAAACCTTTCTGTCGACATTTTTTCACTTCACTTTTTCTTCCCACGTACGAAGCTACGTATACCGCCGGATATCTGTTACCTACGGATGACAGATATCGAGAGCATCATGACCATATTTGGATAGTGTTACAATTTTTGAACAATAAGACGCTTTAACCACTGAGCTATGGGAGACTCGTGGTGAGCAAGCTAGGTCATATACTAGGTTCTTGTATGTGAGACACGTGTCCTACCATACTGCAAGGTTCAACATGTCGAAATGATAAATGTGAATAAGTGATAAAACAGTCCTAGTTACCAATCCATTCACTACTTAAAAGTGTTATACTTTACCATAAATATTTCAGATGCTTAAAATTTCCGACGGTTTTATTTTCGTACGCGTTTTTGTCTGAAATATTTTTAATTTGCTAGTAATGTAGCTTCTTATTTTATTGAATGTTAGTGTCAACCTTACTTTGTTCTTTCCAACAGCAAACTACAGGAACTTGTTCCACAGGAAGAGATTGACTTATTAGCAAGTCAAGAATCTTGGAAACCTCACAGAGAACTTGACCACATCTCTCAAGTAAGTAGCTCTTGTTTAAATTTTGTTTTGTTGTAGTTAATTTTTGTCTAAAACTACGAGTAGTCCGGCGCCAGTCAAGACCAGCTCCCTAACTGAAATTGGTTAATAGCGAAGTGCACTCGTGAAGTCTAAAAATAGAATGCAAATCACTGAATTGCCTCGAGACTCGGTCAACATAAGCGTGTTCTGAGAGAAATACAAGGAATGTAGGCGAAGGTTTTGTTTCACAAGTGTTTTAGGAACACCGGCTTTTGCCCTTAAAGAAATCTTCAAAATCATTCACCATTCCAGTTTGTTTGTCTGAGTCATGACGTTACTCGCGCGCTTCGCTATTGAACATTACGTACACGTCAGAACAAAAGTAGTTAATTTCGCATTTGGCAATTTTTCTCGTGCGTGTTCCGTAACACCAGACGAAAGAAGAAAATAAAAGAAGTAAATCACTTTATAAAACCTTTGACTTGTTTTCGCTTAGTTTAGCTTTCCAAGCGTCTTTTCGCAACCTTTTCGTAAGATATGAGTTGCTAATAACGAACTTTACCAAACTACGGTGCACGTTTTTTTCTTATTCCTAAAACTTCTTACTTGCTTATTTAGGATGGGTCAAGTGTAAAAGATTTCGACACCATAGGTAAGTGACGTGTGTTTCTTGAGATGAATTCATCAAGCTTCAGAAATACGAGTAGCATATGAAAAGCCAACATTAATAATAGTTCGATGTTGATTATCAAGACTTTAAAAAATGACATAAATTGCTAACGAGAAACAGGATGGGACTGGATTGTAATACCGAAAAACTTAAGGATGCGAGAATACAGTGGGACCCCGGTGACTCGAACTCTGAAAGGAAAGGAAAAACAATTCGAGTTAGCGGGACTTCGAATTATGAGGGGCCTACTTGAGTTACTGGGGTCCAACTTGCCATGTTAATAATTGATAACTTACTGATTTTTCAGCAATTCAGTATAACAGTACAGTGCAAATGAAACTTTACCTCGTCTGAAACTGTAACACGATTATGCACCTTTGCCATGATCAATAAATACAGTATTGCAATCAGTCTAACTCAGTTATGTCCACGCGGGGTATGGTACACTGTCAAATATGAGAACGGTCGGTTGCACTAACAAAAATCAGATTGTTTTGAGTGTTTTTATCGATTACACGACAAGAAAAGCTTATGGGATGAAGATGAGTTACATGAACCAGAATTCATTAAAGAATTGGGGTAAATTTTGATCAAAGGAAACGAATTTTTGTTCGAGTTTGCGGGGAGTTTGAGTTACCCGGGTTCGAGATACCTGGGTTCTACTGTATAGCTGTAGTGTTTCGAGGGTTGGATCTCTTAAGTTGTAAAAGAAATCTTCAAGGGGTGTTTCCTGTGTCAAGTTAAATTTCATATGGTCTCTTGTATCATTTTTATTCCATAAATCGAGTAATTTCATTGCAAGGAATTCAAAAGGAGCTTTTTGATTTTTGACTTTTTGTAGGACTGGGAGAGAGGATTCTTCGAGAGGAGAAAGAAATGAGAGAAATGAAAAACAGATTGTTGGCTATCGAGGCCGAGCTTCAAACTCTCTACAGAGAGACTGGTGACGAACCTGAGGTGAGTCATGCGGGGAGACTCCCGTATGCAAGTGCCGGGGATGCTGGTTGGAAAATTGAATTAAACCCCAAAGGAGACCAATGTGGGCGTGGCTAGCGCTTTATTTGATCCCTAAAATACCGATTACAACGGAATAAACTCGACCACCAGCCGCTGTTTAGGAAAGTAGCCCGCGCTGGTAGACTGGACTCGAAAGATCGGTGGAAATCAAGCCTAGGAATGGAAATAAGAGCGTTTCTTCTATTATTATTTCTTCAAGTGTATCCTAATTAATAGATACTTCGACGGCTAACAGTACTGGCATTTCATACCCAACATCCTAAGTGAGACCAGTGGATACCTTGATTTATACCCCTGAGCGAGGCGATTTGGAACCACGATCTGTCCCATGGGATTCCACCACCCCACCCCCCCCCCCCTCCCTTAGACGACCGTTTTCCTCTTTGGCATCGGTTATCTTTCAATTGCAGAGCCTTGTCTTAGAACTCTAACCAACTCAATACCATATCACTAGATTAGTCCTGTTCAGTTGAGCGTTCTCGCAAGCTGCTACCCTCCTTCTTATTGTACTCAATGGGTCACAATAACCAGCTGTAGTAGTATTCAAAGCAAAGTCCGTCCCTCCGACTAGTATGGTACTGCATGTTTGTTTCTCAGGTTGGCTTGTCAGAGGACATATTAGCGAGGCTTATCGACGTCAGCTCAAGAACCACTTCAAGAAGCACAACAGTGTCGGAAAGTGTAATGTCAGCCCTCTCGTCTACCAGACCTGGCGATGAAATAATACTCGAGGAGAAAGAACCTCCAATGTTAGCGATACTTGACGGCAATGATGATGACACGAGAACTGACAGCAGACAAAGTTCACACCGAAGCTCTGTCACTCCAGATGATCAGAAGGATAACCGAGCTTACAGTCAACAGAGTTCAAATGGTGCAGATTCCAACCGGAGCAGACAGCAAGGCAGCCGTTCAAGAAGGGAAGTGAGTTCACGGAGCAGTACAAAAGATTCAAATCGTGATAAAGAACACGACAACCGGCCAAAGAGTAGAACTTAGAGCACAGTGTAGTGACTGATACAATGGCCCATCTTCACTCTCCCGCTGGATAGTACTTCTAGATTCTTGGTTTCGCCACTGCGTACATTCGAAAAGCTAATTTATTTGCAATAAAAATAATGCACATCTAATGATTAGAGCTCGATGGCATGTTTAAGACAGGCTTCCAACTGTGGGTTCTTAATAAGTAAACACACAGACCCATTCCACTTTCCCACCTAAGACCTCATTCAAAGTCACGTAGCAACACGTAAGACAGTCTTTCGCAGAAAAAGAGGATGCAACCACCAGTTTGAGTATAAACATTGTTTCACAAACTGGTGTAAACGTTAACATGATTTACACAAGAAATCCCAACGAACAAATTGAATTAACGTGGTTTAACTGACGTCGGTTTCAACGCGGGAGTGTTTTATAGTACAAACCGGTGTGAAAGGTTTCAAAGAAATAAAAGAAGTTTCACGGGGAGGAACAACTTTGCCAATAAACAGAATAAACGTCTCCATCAGCCTTTCCTTGCAATTTGTTTCAAGACCAAATATAGGCTGTTATCCCGCTCCTAAGATTAGATCATTACAGAGTGTAAAAAGAAATCATAAATATATATTTACCAGAGATGTGGTTTTTGTATATATGCCCTAAACTTGTTAGTCGTTAGAAAACAAGAGTTGAATGTAAAATAAAAGAGAACAACTGACGTATTGTCCAGTGAAACAAGCCTGTTTCATTCCTCTTAGCGTCAATTAAATTCAGACATCGTACTGTTCATTTTCTCGTCATTGGAATTGCTCTTGGCTTGTTGGCTGTTGGCCGTGTAAAATGACGCGATCGCAACCATTTCCAGTCGTCGGATCGCAAAACAGTGCGTCGACTCTTGTGCAAATTTCATCTTCATGTGATCAAAGTTAACGCGACACATTGCAAGCGCTAGGCTCGATTACCAGCCGCTGCTCGGGAAAGGAGCCCGGGGAGGGTAGACCAGACACGAGAGAGCGGCGGAAATCGAGCCTACGCAAGCGCACGTGGCAAAGTCGCATGTCAAGTGGCACAAATGAATAAAGGGGGGCAAGTTTCTAAAGAAACTGTGGTGCTGCGTCGGTGGGGCCGGGAGTGTTACAAGATAATTTTTTTTGAACTGCGTTGATAATGTGAATTGGCCACCGTAAAGGAATTGGAAAGCTGGCGTTTCGAGCGTTAGCCCTTTGTAGCAATGAATCGAGGAATTGTGGGTTATGCGTGATTAAAATTAAGAACAACGGAGCTATATTATTGGTTGGTGTATGGTAACGTGAAAAACAACAGAATAAATAAGTTCAATGAAAAGCGTTCGTTGATACCGTGAGGATTAAGAGTGCCGATTTGCAAAATGATTTTTTGTTTCGGAGTTTTGCAGCTTTTTGCAGGGGTTTAGATACGTTTTTGTTGCCTTTCTCTAGGCCGGAATCGGTCGCCTATTCGTCTCCCTGTTTCGCCGATTTATAACTTTTTGCAACGAGTACAAGTTATGCAGTAGGTGGCATTGAAGAGGTAGAGGTGAAATGCGAAGTTCTGTACCTACACCTGCGTACGTCTAATGCCCCGTTCGCACCAAAGCTTTAACATGTTTAAAGGCTATTTAGCTAAACACGGTTTAAAATTGTTTTCTTTATAAAAGCTGCTTACTGATGTTTTTTTTACTTCAAATTCAGCACAATTTATAAAACATGTTTAAGTTCATCTAAATCCTGCATAAAAGCCTGAGTTGCAGTTTTTCTTTTAATTAATAGTTTTCATTTTTCTAAACCTGGTTTAATTAAACATGTTTAGTTGGTGTGAATGGGGTATAACACTAAGTAATGCAAGGGAAATAAAACGACACCAGCAGCATCACGAATTTAATTAATTAATCAATCATTTTATTCACTATGAAATACTACATCGGAGAAAAGTAAAAAAATAAGCAGTCAATGCTCTAGTTTGTCTTGTAGGACATTTTTAGCTTTTTCATAAAATCCAAAAAACACTGCGCCTCCAAGAGATATCCACACTGTCCTCATTGTCACTCCTGAAAACAAGCTGTAAAGATGGGAAGTCAATCAATGAACCAGGGAACCAGCTAATCAAAACAGTCAGTCCGTTGGTCAGTCAGCCAGTCAGTCAATTAATATTATAGCAATCTGGCCCTGGTTGTTCGAAAAGTGGATAACGCTGTCTACCAGATATATCACTATCCAGCAGATAGCGTGGTTTGTTTTGTTAACACTTATCCGCTGGATTGGGATTTATCCGGTGGATAGCATTATCTAGCTTTCGAACAACAGGTTCCAGGCAGTCGGTAAAATTCATACTATGTAATTTGTTTACCAACGGAGCACCAAGCACCACAAGAACTCGTTCAGAAATGCCCGTGCATTCCAGGATCGACAGTCAGTCAGTCAGTCAGTCAGTCCGTCTGTCAGTCCATCCGTCTGTCAGTCAGTTCATCCCTCCATCTGTCAGTCAGTCAGTCAGTCAGTTAGTCCGTCTGTCCATCTGTCTTTCCGTCAGTCAGTCAGTGAGTCAGACAGTCGGTCATTCAGTCAATGAGTCAATTATTGAATCAAGGTGTTTGAAGGGTCCGTACGCCTAGATATCTTGGATCATAGTAAATTAACTATGCTTGGATTGACCCAATTACATAAAGATAGATCGTAAAATGTACAATTACTGCGGCTCGGTACATCATCTGATCGATGATTTCTCTTACCCTGCTATTCCCTCCTGAGCTTTAATAATCATTATTACTTGGATAACACTTGACTGAGTGTACAAGGATCCTTTCTGTTGAAGAAATAAAAGCAAAATAATGATATTTGTGATCTCTGTAATTCTTCTAGAGTCAAAACCCACAACTGTAATCAT